>JAQIWE010001914.1:0-14399 GCA_034698565.1 Campodea plusiochaeta
ATGCTTTCTATACACCATGGCACGCCATTTTGGATTCGTTGAACCGCCAGGATCGCTTTTCGTGCAATAGGCGAATTCGCAAGTTGGCCAAAGAAAACAAATAAATCAACAAAGAATTATCAATTGTTGGAATGTTATAAACATCCTTGATGGGTTAAACGGTTTAGGTCCGTAAGATTTTGCATCAAGTATACCTATCTAAATTAAATATCCATTAAATATTGAATTATTTTAAATAAAAAGTAAGATAATTGAAAACAGTCAACTTTTAAAGTAACAGAAAAATATTTCAGTAGATAAAATATTACAATATAAAAATGCGCTTGAAGTATTTTTATTCAAAACAGCATGAAATATGCCTATATAAACAAAAAACAAGTACAGCTGCCCCTATATGAAATATTCCTACCTACGCCCATTATATAGAACCATCCCCTACATTAACTTATCACTAATAGTTCTGTAGTTCAGAACTGCAAGGTCAAGGCGAGATTAAATTAATGTCCTCAAAATCGGGGGAAAGTACACATTATAATTATTTCCCGTGATGATTCTTAAGAAATACGGATTGAAAATTATTTAATATTAAGGTTGTTATTTATTTTGTGTCGTTAAATAATGTCGTTCTAATTGAATTGTTGAAATAACATTCCATTTATTGGTTGCTATGTTATTTGTTTGTTGTTCACTTTGGTTTTTGCGGTTGTTTACAAAGTCGGTGTTTGATACGCAAATAGCTTCCGTTACTTTTATTATAGCGTTATAATTATAATACTTGTAAATTAATTTATTATTCATCAACAACAACAAAATGTTTAGTGATAATGTAAATTGTAATTTTTTTAATGTAAAATACTAATTTTATCTATGTTAACTGCTTTAAATTATAAGACGATATATAGGCTATAAAATTAATGTACAATAATACATCATGACTGACTACTCACTAGTTCAATAGAACTATCTTTGTCAGTCGCATTATTTAAAAACTTTATGTTCAAATATTTATGCATTTAGGAAAAAAAAATATTATTATAATTACATTTATTGCAGACATGAGTATTAAACTGTAAACAGCATTCAGCATGTGGTATTATACAGAGTAAATTTAATTTTCCTTTTTTTAGAAAACTAGTAAAAGTTATTGTGAAGCTAACTTGGAAAGGACATCAAATGAAGAGGAAGAAGAGGATATTTCGTAAGTATATTTTATTTCAGAAGAGAAATCTTTTTCAAAACAATCACTTTCGAGATCAGAATTTGACTAATACAGCGTTTTAGTATTTTCTTTGTAAATTGTTTGTTTTATTTTCAGTCTTTACCTTCGTGTTGAAGATGGAAGGTCTGAGTCAGTTGCCTTGACGATGAACTCCAGTTCTTCAGTATTCCAATTAAAATCAAAACTCACTGATTTACTTAACATTCCACAAACCTTACTAACATGTTTAATAGATGGAGAAATTTTATCTGACAGTCAGTTATTGAAATTTTACGGAGCTGCAGATGGAACAGAAATTTTAGTTTTAGTGGATGAATTCACACCGAAACATTGCAGTAAAAGGTAAAGAAGTTTTTTTTACGACGTAATGATGTTAAAAATAGATTCTGATTAAATTTGTTAACATTATTATAGTGATGCTATTACGTGAATATTCAGTATAACTCCCAGAAAAAAATACGCATGGTGAAAGTCACAATCAATGTAGTTATGTAATTTAACATAAAATTAACAAGTTAGATGCGACCGTATGATAGATCACTCAAGGATTCCTTTCTCCCAGCATAATAATAAATTATTATTGGATTTATCGACTAAATGTTCCTTAAATTTCGATCGATCGATTCGAAAATAAAAAGGGGAGTTGGTATTATTTTCCTACGAATTTTTTTCTATTTATCTGTCTTCAATTGTTTAGGAATTGTTTTTCGCGACGAATAGACACACGGAAGGACGAACAGGTGGGCAGGCATTCATAGTGACGACAATAGATGCTTCCGAGCTACAGCTAAAATGGCGCATTTCTTCCTGAATAGCTCATGAAGTACTATGTTAGTACGAAAAAAGTGTATTTGTAAACACAAGTATATACAACTACAAGTATTTTCACAGGCTGACAAATGCAAGGGCTTGACCTGTATTATATTGGTTTGGAGTATAATCTACGGGTGTATTTGTGAAAATAAAAAATATATATGGGTTGAATCAGAAAACTACAAAAAGTGAAATATTACAAACAAAAATAGCTCTTAAAAACTTCCGATGTTGATGTGAATTGCCAAATCGTTATATACATTTCTGTTTGTCTATTTATATGTGCAAAAACTGCAAACCAATAATATTCAAATATCTCGTTTTTGCTTATATTTAAATCAGTTCAAGAAAACCTTTTCAGCCATAACCGGCATAACATCAAAATTATGCTATTTTTTCACAAACTGTATTTTTCTTTTTTATTTTCAAAGAGAAGCTCAAACTTGTATAGCTATGAATATAACTATTAATCGAGATACGAGTTTGAAAATTTATGCATTTAAAAAAAATCGTTGCGAAATCTCACGTTTTTTTAAATATGCCATTGTCTCTCCATATTATATTCATAGATTTGCATTACTATTTCCAGCGAGTTTTTTATGATGTAGATAGTTCCAATAAACGTCAATAGATGGTGCTTCGTATTAAATAGCATTAATATATTTCTTACTGCTATATTTAATATTATAAGTTTAAATGTTATTACGAAATTTTTACGGTATGACTTTGAGACGAAATATTTTAGTCACGTAATTGTAGAGTAAAAAATGGCAAAAATTTGTAAAAAAAAGCAACTACATCAACTTTAAAGTAAATAACATTGTTTTATCACATCAAAAGCTGTATATAATTACCCAGGGCTAAGTTAGCAAGTTACGAACGAAATTGTATTTTGACAACCTATATTTGGAAGAGAGACATGGAAAATAAGCCTGCCTCTCATAGCTGAATAAAAAAAATATATAATTATGATATAGAATTAAAAATTAATAAAATAGAGGAGGAGAAGATTTGATCCAGTGTCAACTCTTATACTTCCGTGCTAAGGAAAACACCGTAAATACACAACTATCCGAAATGAAGTTACCTACGTCAATGGACGTAATTATAGTGAAATGTACAAAGGATAAAAGCAGCGGTATGATGAAATGAGAATATATTGAATTACTGATTACAAAAGGTTTCGGATGAAAATTTCATCATGTCATTTGTTAGTCATGTAGCATCTGTCGGCGAGAAATTCGAAGTGCCCAAATGCGTTAGGAAAAAAAACTCTATGATAGAAAAATATTTCAGTAACTTTTAAAGAAATAGCAACTATTTCAAACAATCATATCACATGTAAAGACGCTTCCTGATATTTTAGAGTTACAAAGACCACGGAGCTATTACAGCAGGTTCGGCTATACAGCAGGTTAATTAATAAATAAATTTTCCTGCAGTGATATACCTCAAGCTACCAATGAATATTCTTCACCAAGACGAAGAAATTCAATAAATGCAAATAGTGAAGATTATTATACTGCTGATGAAAACACTTACTTGAAGGCTCTTGGAAGAACTGAACGTAAATTCCATGTTAATAATTCTGTTGGTAAGTAAAAGCACGTTACATTCTGAAATTTAAATTCTGGAGAAACAATATATATGCCTAGTGATATATGATGTACAAGTTTTATTTTTAATGAAAAAGGGGGAAATCGGTTAAATTAAATAATAATTCAATTTAAAGAAACCCATTCCATTTTCCAATATAAAATATTTCAATGTTATCTTTAAAGCAGAAAAGTTCTTCTAATGCTTTTAAACATAGTACATTTACAACAATCTCAAGAAGTAATTCATAGTACAATTGTTTAAATTTACTAAATGTAGGGACATATAATTTCCAGATACATACTGTATCGATAGTTTTATAAAGGATATATAATATATTATTTTATTCTGTTGTGTTTACAGGCAGTCTGTGTCCTAGATGTACAACTTTTATGGATCATTACACTGAAACTTGTATATCTTGCTTTCATACTCCTCTACTTCATTGCAAACAAGAAGATTCTGACTCTGCATTGGAAAAAGTACGTATTACAGTATTGTACATGTTCTCTTATTTAAGAATTACGACGTATATAAGGTACAGTAATGCATGTTCGTATTTTCGTACAACAACAATAAAGTTAACTGGAATTGCAAAAAAAAAAAAAAAAAAAAATTATACAGCTCGATACAGATAGCATAGTAACTCAAAATTAATAAAGAGTTATTCTGTAGTGAAACATATATTACAGTTTATGATAGTGCATAGAGTTGTGTTCTGAAGAAAGAGGGAAAATATTCAAACCATTTTTTATGTGATGGATATTACTTACTTATTTTGTTATTGATATTGAATATATTTACTTGATTTTTTTTTATGAGAAAACTATAAGTCTGCTTTTATTTTCATGTGATTTGTCTCCTAAATTTGATAAGGTTATACTCGTTTTTATTGTCACTCTGATATAAATTATAAGACATAGAATATTAGAACCGTAATATTATTTAGTTTTAAATTGAGTTACATTATTTAAAGTTTTGGTTAATTTCGGTTTAATTTGGAGGTTGTACAGAATGTGGTAGCAAAGTTGTTTACTGTTTTAGGAGCAGCAAAGACAGATAAACTATATTACTTTAACAAGTACTGAAGATAAAGCTGTAGTGGAAACAACTGAAGAAATACACTGTGCTATCTGTGATGAAGATAAATTTGGTATAACTTTAAGGAATTGTCTACACCAATTTTGCAGGTTAGCTTTGCGTTATAATGTTAAATTTCACTGTTCATCATAATGAATAACGCCAGGAAATTATGATTCCAGCTAATAATAACCAGTAAATTTTATTTTTATAAAATGCAGTGGATTTCATTTAAAACGTTCTCTCTAATCTTTCTGAAAATAATAATAATAATGGAAGGATATAATGCACTTCAAATTCCTTTTTTTATATAAAATGGAAAAAGTAACCAATCTTTTACAATGCGACGATTATTTAAATAAACTTTGAACTTTATGACATATATTCACAAAATAGTATGGTGTGCCTGTTCTGTGACGGATGACCATGACTATTCTCGAAATCTCAAAAATCTGTATAAGTATATTTTTCTTGTACCCAAATTAAAATGATAATTTTCTTTTATTCCAGAGAGTGCTTAGCTGGTACAATAGAACATTCTGACGATGTAGACATCAAATGCCCATTTGTTGATGAGAATTACAGATGTTATCAAAATATAGTAGAACGAGAAATCAAAGCGGTAAACATAATCATTCCATCAATCCTCAAATATACCTTTCCAGCTAATTTTCTTCCTGTAGATATTATCACCTGACAAATTCCAAACTTACGAACGAAAGTGTTTAGCAGAAGTTCAAGGATCAGATCCTGATACTTATCAGTGTCAAACTATTGATTGTTCTTTCTGGTGTATCGTTGAAGACGGTGTAGATGAATTCTTCTGTGAAATATGCCATAAATTCAACTGTATTACTTGCAAAGTAAGATTCTTCATTTATCGTAAAGCTATAATTGTATGGTTGTCGATGATTTTTAGTTTCTAGTTGTGCAATATTTTTCCTTGGTGTTCGTATCGTACATAATTTCTCGCTTTTTGTTTTTGTTTTGCCATCAAGGTTTGTGATTACGAGAAAAAGTCTATTTTCAATAATTGTGATACAAACTACTAAGATAAATTTGGATATAATTATTTAGCTTTCAATATTATTGCAATGTATAAATGTTTTACTAGATATTTTTATATGCAGAATGGATTCTTTTAGATACCTGCTTTAGATACCTGCTGTAACCGGTGATGGTCTCTCAAATATCTTATAATAAATATAGCCACAAAGGCAATATTAATAAGCATCATTTCAGTTTCCAGTACTGTATTACTTTTGCAGGCATTGCATGAAAAATCAGAATGTCCTGTTTACCGGAATGAAATAGATATTGCCAGGAAAACTGACGAAGAAATAAAAACTGAAGCAGGACTAGAGGTATAGCATTACATTGTTCTAACATATATTAAAATATCCCATTTAAATTTAAAAATAATAATGCTGATTATATAAACATCAAAATTAAGTTTTACTGAGGTTGTAAATGTTGGCTCAAAACAAGTTTAATTATAATGATGAAATAAAAATAGTACAAGTTCTATACCCAGGTATCCAGTAAATTGTCTAGACAATTTTCAAGCAAAATAGTGATTCCATTCCTATAAGTTGGTTACTAATATTTGACATGAGCCATTTACCTTTATAGTATTTATCAACTTTCTAATTTATCATTCTTAATTTAGCGATAGAAATTATACCTGGATCTGCGTTTCGTAACTGTATGAGCAAATATTTGAAATAATTTTTATAATATACAGGCTGACTAGAAAGTAATGACTCATCACCTTTTGAATACTTATAAAAACTGTTTTAATTAAGATACAAGTATGATTTATGACTCAAAGAAAGAGGACAAATGTAGAATTTATTTGAGATATATCACGTGCCTCCAAATTCACAGCCATTATTGCGCAATTACCAGGGACAATGCTGAAAGAAAATGCGCCAATTCACCATGCCTTGGAAAATGGTGTCTTCAAATTGCAATATTCAGAGGATACAAATCTGAAAATTCGAAATGCATCCAACACTTCCATCAAATTTAAATAATGTATTCTCAAAATTTTCAAAAAAATCCATTCAGTAGTTTTTTGCTCCTTTTATTTTCGGATAATTATGATTTCCCTATCTTTTAACATAGGAATGATAAAACGACTTGTGTTACAAAATGGAAAATTCATAGTGTAAAAACTATACTGATTTTTTTTTTTTTTTTTTTCGAAATTTTGAGGACTATTTATATTCGATAGAAGTAATCGTATATTTGAAATTTACAGTTCTGAAGCTTCGAAATAAAATTTTTGAAAACAACCCTACTGATGGTATAATCAAAGCATTTTCTTTCAACATTTACTTCGAAGATTATGCAAGAAAGACAAACAGTTTGGACACAAATGAGGTCTCTAAATAATTCTACGTTTGTCAACTTTCATTTGAGTTATAAATCATTACTGTATTTTAAATAAAACAGTTTTTGTAAGTGTTTAAAGTGTGAGTCATTACTTCCTAGCCACCCTGTAAATTGGTAATTACTGTCAGGATTTTAAAGCACATGAACTTTTGAACTTTATTACCGAAAAGTAACTTCCACTGGTGAGAAAAGATATTTCGAAATTTTGAACTTGATATATTTCTCTGTTTCCCTGAACTGTTACTATAAAGTAACCACCTAAATAAATAGAAATACAGTATTATAGACTACTAAAATCAGGAACAGTGTAGGTATCCTATGTCACCTCCAAATTTTTTATTAGATATAAAGAACGTCTTCATTTTTAGTTTGCCTAATAAATTATTATTACTACGTATTTACTACCTTTATAATAGTAGAATGTAACATTCTTATTTCTTGCTACATTTAAGAGGTTGTTGACTGAAGGCAGTGCGATGAGATGTCCTAATTGTTTGATTATAATAGAGAAAGATGGGGGTTGTGATGCTCTAAGATGTAAAAGATGTAAATTACAACTATGTTGGGCAACTAAAGGACCAAGATGGGGACCAAAGGTATCAATAAAATATGAATTATTTATGCTCTGGAGTAGACCACTACAAGTTATATTGTACATTGGTTCATAATGTACAAGCAAGATCTACTCCAGAACATAATAGCACATTTGAAGATAATACTGATTCTCAGAAGTCTTATTAAAAATTATTAACTTACTTTTCTCTTTTAATTTCTGTTAAAAACGGCTACAGCATTGCATGTTTCTTATTATTTTACTTTGAAGAAATCAATAAGCAGCCTGTATAGTTCTATGGAATCACCATAGAGCAGTGTTTTTAATAATTAATTTTAGTAAATCACAAAAGTTTGGAAATACTTTGATTAAAGTGGTATAATTTATCTGTTTACTCGTAATGTTACAACCTCATTTTTTCATAATGATAAGTAAAACAATAATTGCACTTCTTCTTTTTTTTTTAAAGGGACCTGGTGATTTCAGTGGAGGTTGTAAATGTAGACTGAACAATCAAACATGTACACCTACCTGCGGTGGATGTGATTATCCCCATGATGAACCACTCAGTTTATTACGATGGTAATTAGGAAAATATCAGGAACACCAAAGCTTTTCATCGTGTAGCCATAATTATGTCTGCGTGAAAAGATTAAATCCATGTTTACTAAAATGTGATACGAAAATAACTTTTTAACCATGACGATCATAGACTGTAATAAATATCACAGAGTATATATTATGTGATGTTTTATTATTGTTTTTCGTATAATGTTGTAACCTATGTGCAATTCTCTGATATCGTCATGTTGCTGTCTACTGTTGCTGAGATAGAAATTATGAAACTGAAACTGACTATCACGTATCCAGAGAGCCAGTAAGTACAATAATTATATTCAAAACTGTATACGCCTTACTTTTTAAGAAATATCACATAAAAGTAAATGCTGTCTAAATTTCTTATGATTTTAACTAAATAGTCTTATTACGATTTATTTATCGAAGTATTGTATATCTATTATTGTACAGTTTATTAGCTGAAGTATTGGAAAATGATCAAAAGCAAAATAATGATGGTGAGTAATTTTTGTACTTTTCTGGTACACTTATTGAAAAAGCAAATATACAGTACAGTATATCTTAGTTCTTAGATCTAAAACCTATTGAATAATACAGCAATGCAGCTGCTTATACTTTTTTTGTAGAAAGGAAATCTCTGTACCATTAATGGAGAGAATTTAATATTCATCAGTCAATAATTTTCAATTTGTTATACACAACGGTACATTCTGAAAAGAATAATATCAATTTGAAGTGTTTAGCTGCATTAAAAGGAAATATCTGTCCTCATGAAAGTTCAAGTTCATTTATAAAGCTTGAAGTTTATGTGCAGATTGATCGTTATTGGAAAATCTCAAGAAGGATTTATATTGACATATTGATATAATTATTATAAATGATATAACAGTAATGGGATATTTAAATATAGTATGAGATAAAAATGTTTTTTGAGTTGTATAGAGCAGAAAGTAAATGTGGTAACATTTTCAAATTTACTATATAATTATTTCGAAATAATGTCTATAATATTTACTTTACTCGTCATATTTCGGTTTTGTAACGCTACTATTTACAATGAAAGAGAAAAGAATAATCTCAGAAATATTAGTGTATTTATTACTTCCATATATAAAACATATTTCTCTTCTGATGTGCCTTTAATAGTGTCATTCGACAGTTGCCTTTTTCTACCACATACGTATTTAGATATAGTAAAATATTCTCAAGCAGAATTGTATAGAACAATAGTACTGTCACCATTTAAAGGCAGAACATGCAATGACGAACACAAACTTGTTATATCTGACGAAGGAGTGAGTTCGAGGCACTGGATTCGTTCATTAAATATTGTACTTTGTTTATTAAAACCATGTGAAGCGGAGTATGATCACTGGGTGTATTCTAAAGATCAATTATTCAGTAAAACGAAAGACGTATTTATCATTATATCAGAAAGAAACAGAAGAAAATTTGACGACTTAAAATATAAGACTGTAATTAGTATGACTGATAATGGAATGACACAATTTAAATTCTTTTGTTTTTACTGCAAAAACGGTAGGTACGAAGTTACAATAAAAGTAGTTACAAACTTGACGAATCCAGTGCTACAGAAAGAAGTTATAAGTTATTTGCAAACAAACACTGTACTGAATTTCCATGGAAAAGTACTGAAGGGTAGGTTTTATACAGCATTCAGCAGCAGAAATTGTGGTAAATATTTTAATGGAATTCGAACAGTTCCTCGTCTTTGTTACATTCAACAAGGTTTGAATTTCACATGGAAATTGTCAGCTGAGGCAGAATTAGATTACTTTCCAGTGATTAACAGTGAAGTTGACTTTGGCATAATATTTTACATTACAGATACTTTCGCTCCATTTATAGATTATACATTTCCATATTTTCAAGGTGGCATTTCATTCATGACCAGAACACCGAAAGAAATTCATACCTTTTGGATTTTCACGTTTTCGTTTGACATTGAAGTTTGGATTATGCTTTTAATAACGATAATAATAGTATTATACGCTACACGGTGCTTTAAAATGTCCCCTGCACCAGTTTCTGGTATTTCGTTAAAAAGACAGTATATATTTAGTCTAGTCAGACTCCATTTAGAGCAGTATCAACGAAAATTATATCTACCTGTGAAAGTATTTTTATTTTATTTCTTTTTCATTTTAGTAATCAATACAGGTTATCGTAGTAAATTATATTCATTCCTTACTAAACCTGACTACGAGAAACTTCCTTCCAGCGTGAAAGATCTTCTGGTATCTCAATTTGAACTTTTAAGTACAGAAAGCCACATACACTACTTCGAAAATATTATATTTGAAAATTCTGCTGAAGAAGAAAGAAAACTGTTTTCAAAAATTAAACCAGTTAAAAACCTTTGGGTATGTGGTGAACAGGCATTAATTCGAGACATAGCTTGTTTCTCAACGAGAGCATTTTTAGATCACATTGTACGAAGAGCCATTGATCTGCAAGCGCATTCAATACTTGTTCAGTCGGAAACTAGTATAAAAACATTATACGCCTCCATTATTTTTCCTAAGGATTCAGTTTACAGCGAAGAATTTAGTTATTTAAGTAATTGGTATCAAGCAATTGGTTTATACTTTCAAGTGTCTGCAGAAGATGATCATTATATTGCATTGAAATCTGTGAGGAAGAAAAAAAGTCTTCAGCAGTCTCTTGAGGATAATGTTACAACACCATTTGGTTTTCATACTCTTCGAGAAGTGTTTCAGTTACTAACGCATGGTTGGTCTGCTGCATTTATAATTGTATTACTTGAAATTGTTCATTACAAACATTTTGTAAAAAAGGACATGTATAGATGATCAACGCTAAAGTGTTTTTAGGGCAAGTATTATGTTTTAGGACATTCTTAGGGCAAGTATAATAATATAATATTGCAGTCCAAGACTGACACATAATACAGTTTGAGATAAAGCAACTTTTTAAATGGCACTATAGCCTTCATAGAACAGACAGTACTATATTAATTTTCATGTTCAACATAAATATTGCATTTAAATCCTATATTTTATAGATAAACGGGTGCTGATAATATAAATTATTCGACTGATATATTTGTCACATTGAATTATGGAAATTTAAAAGTGCGTTTCATATAATATCATTGAAACTGACTATTTCAGTAGTAAGAGTTACGCATATCGGGAAGATCAGAAGTTCAGAACATTCATTTGGGGGCCAAGGTGATAAAGTAACCACGGTGATAGCAAGGTTTGCCAATTTCTAAGATACATAGTTTATAATCTTATTTAACTGTGTGAAGATTTCTGCTATACTTAAATGTTTTTGATAACTTCATTTTAGTAATTATAAGGTAACGAAATAAATATCTGTCAGCAAGATAGACTGATGTACGTGAACTTAAAATAATGAGTGTCATTTTCAAGATAATGCTAAAAATTCTCTGTTTTTATATTGCACTGGAATTTAATGTTATTTATCCGAATAAGTACGAACATTTCAATTTACACAGAATATGGAACATTCAAAAATGAAAATGAAAAACGAAATACACCATCCGAATGAGTTGGCATAGAATATCGTTTTTGTTTGATCCATAATTAAAGGTTCTGGATGAGAATTCGACGATATTTCTTCTTGGAAACCTGTAGTCATTTTCATAGACATTGCTTCACTTATTCTATGTAGCATACCATACTGTCTATTGATCTGAATATACCTCTCTAGTAAACCAGAACTCAAAAAGTTCTGCATTAAAAATTGAAAAGCATTGTAAAAAGCAGCGTCCTTTCTTAACGCTAAACCCACGAGTTGTTTAAATTTCTCACATTTTGCCATTTGAAATGGATTCTGACCGTTAGCATTAATAATTTTATCAACATTGTTTCTAAGTAATGTTGTGAGTGAAACACAAGCCTGATTTTCTTCCTTCAGAGCTTCTTCCAGACACAAAGCTAAAGTATCTCGTGGCTCGACTTTCGAAAGTAAATCCATAACATCTGGAGAACCCGATAAATAAAACTTAAATGCAAATATATGCAACATATCAGCTGCCATTGTAAACTCTGAATTCGATAATTTCATTAATGTTGATGGAACTGACCTCTCTATTGACATTGTCAGAAAAGAATATAATAAACTTTTGTAACCGGTACTAATAATAATGCAGTAGAAAAACCAAACTATTGAGATTATTCTCATAGTGGTAGTTTTTGTCATCATGCTTCTTGTAAATGATTCTTCAAGCATCGATGCAAATGTGGCGAAAATAGTTGAAGAATCGATATTTTTCAACCTCTTTGTAGGATGATTAAGACATTGTATCGTGACAGTAAGAATGCTAGTTACAGTAAAGCAAAACGCAATCATAATCCACATTTGAAGATTGAAAGGTTGCAACAATGCTCTCCAAGTTATTAGTTGCTTTCTGATAGCAGTTGCGTAGCAGATATTTTCGTACAGGAATGGCAAAAGAAAATCCAATAATTTCGTTAAATGTGGTAACTGGAAAACGAGTGCCACGAAGTCTAATGTACTCTTACTGTAACTGTCGTCACTTAAAATTGTAACAGTGATTACATAAGGAGTGTAAGCATGTTGACTGACAGTCCATGAGAAATTTAAAACACTGGAGATATAACAAACATGTGGAAGCAACAACAAATGATTAATTGATTCAAAGTCATGTGCGTTGCATATGGAACTATCCATATTATATATATGCGCACCAAAAATGTTTGCATTATTAAAGTTTATATTTATGTTAAAAACACTTTGAAGTACATGAACATACTGTGCAGTACCATCAAAATCTGGTAATTGAATTAATTTAGGGCCATTGAGACAATAGAAGCAAGAACTATGCATCACTAAAGTTTTTATGTTTTTATTTCTGTAAACAAATATCTTCATTTTAATATCAACCATTAAAACATCCAGAAACAAACTTGAATTTAAATTATCTTCATTAGGAAACCAGAAAATAAAATAATCTTCTGTTTTTTTAGCTTGAATACTTGTTTCATAACTATGAAGGATGAAATTCACATTTTCAACAAAATTGGAACTATTGACATGTACGAAATGCAGGGCACAATTCCACAACTTTTTCTTTCTTCCTCGTATCATAATTCCACCGTCATTAAAATTTTTATAAATTTGATGGTTTCTCGTAATCTTTGTTACTGATAAAGTATTATTAACTCCTGCGAACTTATCACAGTCTGCTGTATCACTGCTGAAACACGACAACAAACAATCTGATGGTAATGTACTCAGTGTGACTTTCACTAAACTTACTACTAAATCATTTAGCTCCAATTGTTTTATAACACTCAAACCCAATATTGTAACAGGTATATTACTAATAGTTAATAGAAATAAAAGTTTCATCTCCATGGTTTGCTGTTTCTTATTCAACTACACTTGTGAAGTTTTTATATAATTTTATGATTGATGAGCGGAACTAACGCATAGGGCAGACACAATTTATTTAACGTTTTTTTTCCTTTACAGAAACGTATTCCTGTCAAATGATTACACTGTGTAAAGTACAAGTGTCATCTTCTCTATATAAAAAAAACTTTGTCTGTATTCTATTCACGGAGATTATTGAAAATTATTTGATCATTTCCAATATTTATCAATATTTCATAATGTCATTTTTATGAACTGCTGTAACGAAACATCTTACGAACATAAAGATAAATTCGATTCATATAAAGTTGATAGATATTTTCTTAGATTTTGAACAAGGGAATTTTTAAAATGTCTGGACGATTCCACTGTAATTAAAACTTTAATATATTACAACCAAGCATCCTTCAGTTTACATTAAAATATCATTCGGCTTTACATGCTATTTTTTTAACATGATACTACTTCGTAGTAGAGTGCAAAGGAGTAGAGTGCGATTATCATGGGGTTAGTGGGGATTCTCCAAGTTTGCTGCTTATATTTTGGAACGAGGTGCTATTACCGGTTTAAAGCTGTGTTTTTTGTCACAGCGGGAAGCCGTCGTTTTCCTTTTACAATTCCCACTGGAGAATTAAAATTTATTTTTAACTTAATACCTAGAGTGGAAATTTCCAAATTGAGACCGTATTTTAGAGTTCACCCTTTCGCGAGTACATGAAAGATTGGAACCCCTGCGGAGGGAATTAACGGTAA
>JAQIWE010001915.1:0-14398 GCA_034698565.1 Campodea plusiochaeta
AAGTCATTATTTTGGTATGCTTTAATAAAGAATTGAAAGTCGTTGTTAATTCTAAAGTGTTTAACTGTAGGAATTTCGAACATATTACAAATTTCTCGATAACTCTGTGGAAAGGGAATATTGAACTTTCTAAGAATAAACTTGAGGAATTTCTTTTGAATACTTTCCATCTTTTGTAAGTGGGTTTTTGCTGCCGCACCTACAATTTTGCTGCAGTACGTTAAATGAGGTCTTATTAAAGACATAAAAATAAGTCTACCCACTTCTAATGATGCTATAATGTCATGATGTCTACATACTAAGTACATTACACTTTTAGCTTTTGATTCCATTTTGGAAATATGTATATTGAATGTTAGTTTTGAGTCAAGGTATACTCCTAGATCTTTTATAACCTCAGTTCTTTCCAAAATGGCATTGTCAGAAGTATAGTTATTTAATACAACATTTCGCTTACGACTGAAGGAGATAATTTTGCATTTGCTAAGATTCAAAGGAATGAAATTTGATTTAGACCAATTTACAATGATGTTGATGTCAGATTGCAAAGTAGCACAATCTCGTTCAGTCTCGATACTTCTGGCAATTTTCAAATCATCTGCAAATGCATAGCATTCTGAAGAAATAGTAAGGAGGAGGTCATTTACATAGCAAATGAATAGAAGAGGTCCCAATATACTGCCTTGGGGCACTCCTGATGTTACCTCAAATTCGATCGATTTACACTCACTTAACTTAACATACAATTTTCTATTATCTAAATAAGAAGCTAACCAATTACATAGGTATGGACTAATTTTAAAAAAGTCACTCAGTTTCCTGATGAGCTTTTGATGTGGAACTCTGTCAAAGGCTTTGCTAAAGTCTGAATAAAAGCAATCGGTTTGAAGATTGCTGTTAACGTTATTGTATAAAAATTTATTGAACTCCAACAAATTTGACTCACAGGATTTATTTTTTGTGAAACCATGTTGCTTTTTAGATACCATAGGTTCTACTTCCTTGAGCAGAATTTCTTGCATCAGAGATTCAAAAGTTTTACCAAAAAAAGGTAGTATGGTAATACCTCTGTAATTTTTTATATTGTTTACACCTTGACCACTGACTTTTGGAATTGGAATCATATGACCTACTTTTAGAACATTTGGAAAAATCCCTTGGCTTATAGACCTTCTGAATAGCACAGCTAAGGGATAGGATAATTCTTCAGCACACCAATTGATGACAGTTGAAAAAAAACCTAGGCTATCAACCCCTTTTTTCTTGGTACAATGTTTTATTGCCTTGACTACATTTTCCCTTTTTATTATCTCTGCCGCCTCTGTTAAAGAAATAGCCTCAACATTTACTGTTGTTTTATTAGATACTGGACCAAAATTACTTTTAAAAAATTGAGCAAAGTAATCAGCTTTTACCTTTGGATCATCCGTTTGGGTATCATCAAATTTCATCACCTTTGGCAGATCAGTATTTGAGCTTTTGGTTTTGTTACGAAGAAACTTCCAGAAAGATTTTGAGTTACCTACACATGACTTACCAATATTAACACAATACTCTTTATAACTTTGATTTAGAGCCTTTTTGTAGTTTGTACGCAAGTTTCTAAATACATTGAGATAATGCACACTACCTGTAGCTTTCCACTTATTCCATGCTCTAATTTTTTTGGTTTTCATACTTTTAAGATGTTTATTAAACCATGGAATATGATTGACACTTACAACCCTTGTGGGAATAGTTTGCTGAATATAACTTTTGATTACTTCTACAAAAATTACTTCTCAAACAATAATTAACATAATACCATCATAATTTAATTAGCATTTTAGTTTTAAAAGTAAAATCAGCTGACACAAATATTTAAACGAAGTAGACTAAACTGAACACATGCCGTAATGAAAATGTAAATTTAACAATGAACAAATAAGATTCAACAACCCACATTTAGAAAAAACTTCAATCATAGACAATTACAATATTATAATAATCAAAAAGTACAAAGCAAGCACAGTATAAATGTAAAAAACACAAATCTAAAGTCTGCAAGAAAACTGACTCTTACTTTAGTATCTTGTGGACCGGTAGGGTTGGTTGTTGTGACCTTGGAGGGGGTGGGAGGTGGCTTTCTGCCTTTCCTTCTCTTCTTTTTCTTAGCATCTTTCTGAAAGCACACAAACAAAAACAAGGTATTTTAGGCTTATTTCCAATAGTTTTTAAAAGTCACTCTACATTAGCTGAATTTAATAGTTTTTGTAATAGTCTAGTATTACATTTAAAGATTAATAGAACACTTAAATTATGAACTAATCACATTGAAGTATTGTAAATAAACACTAACCTCCTCTATTACTAACTGCCTGCGCATTCACGGAATCTTGCGAACAGAAAATATACAGCTTTCGCCACAAATGGCGTGAGTTACGTTGCTAAGGTTAACGCACTGCGCAAGCGGCACTTCAAATTCTCGTGGTAAAAGGTGGAAGTTTCAAATGATTCCGAGGTGACTGAAATTTTAAATTCCGCGGTTTCCACACAAATGCACAGGCAGTAGACCTATGTATAGAGGAGGTTAGGGAAATAAATTACTAAAAATTTCATTCCAAAGAAAGTTATTGCAATTCTCACAATATTAATTTAAATATCAAAGGTAATCAATTTTAAATAATAAATTTTATTTTTACAAAGACAGTATTATTAGTAGCAAGAATTTTCCACAATTTCAATTTAATCATTGAACTATTATCTTAAAAGGGAAAGCCTTTTAGTTTCATTAAAAGATCAATTCAAATAGTAGGCCTAAATAAAGGAAATTTTCAGAGCATTTAATCAAACCAACAGAAGTATACAGCTTCTTCCTAATTTAATAACCATCATTTTCATAAATATGCTAAAAAAATTATTTTTTTTAAATACAAGAATTTCACAGTAATGTAAAATGCTACACAATTAATTTATACAATTCAATTAATTTAAAGGGACTGGACAGCCAAATAGATTTTCTTTAATTTTGTTGTACTGATAGTAATTATTTTTTCATTATTTTAGGTATAAAAATTATCAACGTACTATTTTTCGTTCATGAGATATGGCGATTTGTAAAAATCATCTTGAGACATGAGTTACCTATGAAGTGAATTTTTGGATCTGTGTATTTTATAGCTTCAAAACAATGAAATAGGTTGTATTAAATAAAGCAGTTGATTTTATAACTTTTAAGAAAAGAATGATCAAATTCCAACTTACGGTTCTGAAGTTATAAGCTCAGAAAGATTTTGGAAATGAGGTTCACAGGTAACTCAGGGAGCTGCCTGTGAACTGCAAGTGGGCATATCTCCAAAATGGCAGGACAGATTTTGTTCATTCTTTTTTTTTTAAATCATCTAAAAATTCAGTGAAAAATATTATTAACAGAACACAGAAAGTAGAAAATTGGCTGTCCAGTCCCTTTAAATAAGAATTCAATATCAGTGTTATAAGTTTATTAATCTTACCTCTAAGGCACTAAGACTTTTCACACGATGAGTGGGAAAGTTATCAGTATCCTAGTGGAAGGACAAAATCGATTAAAAGACAGAAATTCATATTCATTTCTATACAGAACAAAGACGTTTATGTTGTACAAAAATATTTTTAAATATATTTTTTTCTGTAATTTTATGTTTAAATTTAAAAGTAAATATTACAAAAGTTTTACAAGCGTGTATAAAACGTCAATGACGATTTTTTTCTTTATTTTATATTTATTTTTAAGCTCTAAGGTAGTAGTATAATTTGTAACTTATTTATTTTTAAAACAAGAAACATGAAAATAATACTTTATATTTATGTGGACTCGAGATTTCTCTAAAATCATATAAGTCAATTATGCCACTTTAAATCGGCAAACCAATGAAGCCACAACTGATGATAAATTATTTGTAGGACCAGAAGAGATTTAATTTCTCTTAAAAACCGCAGCAATTTATTCAAAAAGCTAAGAAAGTAATACTAAAAATGAATTTTTATTTACCTTCCAAATAATTTTCAAGCCTTCTGCAGAGGAACTAGTAACTGGCTCATCTGTACCTTTACCATACAACCCTCTCATCGTCGATTCCTGAAAAATTACATTCGTTTTATTTTTCAGTTAAGAATTTTAACAAATACGCTACTCCATTTATCAATAAATAATTTTAATTCCAAACTACATTAAGAGGGGGCGGGAGTCATTTGAAAAATCCCCAAAAACTATGCTTTCAGACAAATTCTTATGGCTCTATCGAAGTTAACGTTAATAATTTTCAAATAATACTTATCGCAAGCAAAATTATATTTCACTGAATTATTAATTAATGATGATTACAGAAACGGCAGAAAATATGCTCGGTTTCCAAATGTAATACAGTAAATTGGAATTTTGCTTGTGCTAACATTGAAAGAATGTATTTTCCTCAAACGCGGCGTTTGTGAAATTTTGAAATTCGTAACGATAACTTAGATGAAGCAAGAAGAAGTCGTCCGAACGAATGATTTTCCAAACGACTCCCTAACTTGCCCTTTTAAAGTTATCCTCTTATCAATTTTAAAAGTTTAAGTTATTGCTATTTATAAAAGTGAGAATGTTGAAATTTTAGCAAAAGATTCAGGTTTTATTCAGAAATAAGCTTACAAATTATAAATTTTGGTAACAGATATTAAAAAACATAATTTAATAGATTTAAAAATATTTTGAATACCGGTAGGCGTATATATCATTTTTAAAATTATTATAAATAAGTCTGTACACTGTGTTATAACATAATCGTAATATACAAAAATATAGTGTTACGGTACATTATCACCTTTTTCTTTGAGAAATAAAGTCATTATATTATTATTATCTTTTATTGCGTTCAAATATTTTACTAATCTTCACATATAAAAATACACAGAACTTCCAAAATAAAATACATTCATAATACGACTTAAGTCTTAAAGGAAATTTAAATATTTTAATCTATAGTTGTTATTAAAGCTGGAAAGTCTCAGAATTAAAATCTTTTAATAAATTTTCATTACACAATCAATAATTTTTCTACTGTTGAAAAAAAATGTAAACCTTTAAAGTAACATTAAATGCATTCTAGACCTTCAAATAAACAAAACAGTAACTGAAATGAAACATACAATTTTGAGCCTTATCGTCACTGGCAAGTTGTAAAAAAGTTCTTTAGTTTTTATTTACACTACTCCTTTAAAATTATTCCATTTGTTTGAAATTAAATTTCTGTGCTTTTTCTGCTCAAAATTAGAATATGTTACCTTGAAGGGTTACCTGCAGCTAAATTGACTTTTCTTATTTAATCACAAGATATTAAATCTTTTTATTATTATAAATAATTCATATTATTTTTCTTGCCATCCAAAAATCACAGGTTGCTGAGATATGAGCCTTAGAAATTATGCTGCAAGGTAGCAAGTAAACACAGCCAAAACAACTGCTGATATATCAAGAAAATGGTTATTCTGCCTGTTTGTTGAGTCAATTTGGTTTCTATTTTATAAAAATACATTATGATAAATGTTTTTCTTTGAGCAATTTGCATATATCTTCAAGGTAGAGCAAAAGGAAGCAACATTATTTGTCCTGTTTGAGGCCATTTTGTGCTACTGATTGCTACCTAAATAAAAATTTCTTTTGAACGATGGTGCCCAAAAATGTCAAACTTTTTTTTAATAATAATAATAAATGACTTTATTGAGCAGCGAAGTTAGGCATAAAGTACCTTTCTTCCACTTAACTGCAACATAGATTTTAAATGTACGGTATAACGCTTTTAAATGTTGAAGTTTTTTAATAATGGAAAGTACAAGGAAAACACGGAAAATTGGAAATTCATTATCTGCAGGTAACCCTTTAAATGATTTTCAAAAACTACAGAATTTTTTTTAAAAATTAAAGTACAATATATTACAGTAGCCTATCACTCTTTTTGCTATAAAAAAATTATTTGTATGAGAAATTAAAAGCAGGTTGTAGTTGTAGAAAGCGGAACCTCAGAATACAAAAATGACAGAAAACAATAAGACATTAAGTGAACAAAATGGTTAATTTGAGCAATAGCTATAATGTACAAAAGTTTTGCTTTTATTATATAATTATATTATATTTTGACATGTTTTTGAGTGACAAGTTATGACAAATATTAAGAAACCCTATTTAACTAAAAAAAATATGTTGTAACATTTTTAATATAATAGTTAAAAATATGATACAAGTAAAATAATCAAACTGACAGAATCTATCCTTTTTTATATAAAAAAAGCATGAATAACAGAAATATTTTTTATAAAATCAATTATTTCTTTACTGTTGAAAAAAAAATGTAAACCTTTAAAGTAATAGTTCGGGAGCCCATAACGAAATACGTGAGTCATAAGGAACAAGGTAAATGACAGTTGTAACATTTTCTAGTAATTTATGTCTTTCATAAGGTCATCAGGATGTTGGGGCATTATGGGACTACAGGGCCCTGAAGATCCCTTTTGGGGGCCTAAAGATAAGTCATAATGAACAAGATTCAAAATGGTGTCAAATAAGAGGAGTCATTTTACTGATTCAGAAAATACCAAATCTGACGAAAATTGTTGGGGCCGAAGCGAAATCTGACACAAATAGCGCCAATGGGGCCAAAAATAAGTCATAAGGAACCAGTATGAAAATGGTGCCAATTGAAAGAAGGGATGTTTCTGGCTCTTAAAATAACAACTCTGACGAAAATAGTTCGGGTTTACGCAAAATGTGCTAATAGGATCTGATTTCAAGGGGAAATAAATGAAAATGAAAGAAGATGAAGGTACTATAAAGGAATGCTTTCAGGAATTTACACTTCTATAGAAATAAATGTATATTTTAACTCACATTGTAGTATATCATATATCAACAAAAGTGTTTTCCCTTTTAAATATAATTACTACAGTTTAAGAAGAAAATTATCCTTAAATCCATAGTGGCTTAATGCCCCTAAAAAAATTCTCTATATATATTTATTTTTAAGTATCTTAAAGATTTAGGTGAGGCTCTAAAGAGGGCACCTCAGAGGGTGTTTCTCACGGATTTTTCGCTCAGAATTTGTTTGCCATTCTTGGAGGTCCCCATAGTTTCCCAGTACCGGCTTTCGGCGCTCTAGTCAGAAACAAGGTAGTAAATAATTTCCAAAGTTTTCGAATTTCAAAACAAAAAATTCCTTATGGCAAATAACATGGGAAAATATTGATTTTGCAGGGCCCTCCCTGCAAATTTTAAAATGGAGACAATTATACAATTTATGTTATAATATCAGAAAAGTCAATTTAGCTGCAAGTAACCCTTTAAAAGCTAACCAAATCTGACCCCCTTCCAAAGTACAGTCAACAGTTATATTTCTCTAAATTTATTATAATATTCATACTTAATATTACCTTAATTATCTGTAAGCACATTTTCAATTGGTTATTTAAACGATTTTCACAAAAAATAAACCAAATTTCTAAAGACAAACACTGTACAACATGTTTGAACTGAGCGCGGCCATCTTTCCGATAGCAATGTTTTTGTTGTCCGTTCTTTGTAATATTTCGAATTCGCAAGAGGCAGACGAATACGTAATGAAGAGACAGAAACTTACAGGTAATCTCATAAAATTTGAAAATTGACAATATTTCCTATCTTTATTCCTAAAATAATATTGAATATAGCGATGTGACTGACGTTATAAAACGAAACAAAAAATAGGAGTCTCCTTGGGTTGAGTCTGTAAGAGGATTAGAGGATGGTTTGGGCAAAGTACCAGTTCCAAGGTCAGTTTCGTCACGTCTTAAGCATTTTGGAGCTTTCTGTATCTAGAAAGAATGAGAAAATAATTCCGTTAGAATATTAAAATATTATCGTTTAATTGTGAATATCTTGCTATTAAACTTAAAGCTTTATATTTTTCTGCACCAAATATAATGATTTCAGTGTAATAAAGTTTAAGAGGTTTGTAAGGGCTTCATTATAGGTTTTACGGAAGGGACAGGAAATGAATTGACGAATATCATTATTCTCATTGCTAAATAAATTTTCTAATGTTATTTATTCCCTTCTATTGAAGAGTAGTGAATTCTTTGAATACTAGACATATCTAAGTAGCCAAAAAATGAAATGAATGATCGAAGTGAATTTTGATATAACTAATAATTATAACTTGCATCTTCAGAGGTGCATGTACGTGATCTAATACACATTTTCTCCTCTTATATGCTTCCTTGTTTCAAACACATGTAGTTAAATATGACGGAGTGATAATTTTGTTTAACATTTAAGGAAATACAGGTATATTTCAGATGATATCGGATACAAAACTACACTCTGGGCCAAACCCATCAGGAATGTTTCCTAAAATATGTCGGGTAATTGTTTTAGATCAGTACAAAAATATAAACCATCAATGAAAATAGATGCAAATGAACTTTGTTAAGAGAAAACGGAGTTCCCACTGCTTTTATAAAAAAAAAACATAAGTTGCTTCCTTATAATGATGTGCGTAGTTGTAACATCCATGGACCCCATTTATTTTCTTTGAAAAATACCGAAAAAATTATGTTTCCACGTTGAATTGTTGATGTTCTAAAAGAATACTATTTTATTTATGTGTATATAGTCACCTGTATATACATACTAATAATAACATCCTTAAAAAAACACATTTCCTATTTATTCGCCGCCAAATTGTCGATTTTTCAGGGATGAGACATCTGTCCGAATTATGTAAATAAACGAACGAGTTTCCAACTCTCAAGAGCATAATTGTATAAAACAGGTGTGAATAAAACTTTCTGTATTTACTTAGGATGAAACTTGTGTTTCTTATATTTATTTAACTTCGATTAATGATGATACCTTGAATAATGACTATTTTTTATATAGGTCGTATTTTAGATTGAGGGAATATGAATTTTTTCAAAGAGTTGAAGACATTCCTGTGTTCACTGATACAATCCTTTAGTTTTTATAATATTAGAAAACTAAGTATGATTTCCAGTATAAAACAATGCTCAAATTATTTATTTAAGGTTCTTTGAAATGACACTTTCTATACCACAATATGATTTTTACTGGTCTGATGCAATCATATTTTACCTAATTACATGTTGATTTCAAGACCATTTTGGCAGTACGATTTTCATTAGTATATTCGTCTAATTACAAGACTATTGCAAGACCAACACTGATTCAAACAACTGTGTGAAAGTACACACCACAATTGTAAATTGAAATTCTATATACAACTTGACTATCTTCAAAAAGTAAAAATCTCTGAACTCAATACTAAAAGTTCTGACAAACTATCTTTACTGAGAAGTGAGGCTTACTGCATAAAGTTGGTTATGCATCCGCCAAATAATCGCTTACTCAGGGTTATATTATAGGAAAATTACCTGATTTTATATAAAAAAAATACACTATTCTGCTCCTAATAGACAAAAGAAAAGAATCCTGGGACGGCATTTATGAATGAGATAATGATGATAAAAATATGTTCTGAAATTCTTTTTGTCTCTTCCACTGGGCCTGGAGGTTCTACTTCTGTAGCAAAAACGGTGACTTGGAGAAAGTAAAATATACATAGCAAATGAGACATCAAATTACATAGCATTAATATATATACTGTATATATATATGTCTTACCGCCAATTTTGACATCTCCACATGCGCCCTAGGTGATTTCCAGCGATATTAGTGGAACTGCCAAAGGTTTCTTCAGAATAAAGAACTCTGCCATTACACGGTTCAGAAATTGTAACTTTCCTACTTTTACCGTTCCGAGTAATCTTATTAAGATTGTAATCCTTAATTTGAATTTCAGAGTTTTTGTACAAAAGGCAAACAAAACGTAGGATTGCCATAAGAATGATAATCAAAAAGAGCAGAATGCAGTAAGGAATTCAAGGATCGGATTCATGAATCTGTAACAAACAGAAAAAAATATTTAAAATCGAAAATAATTATTTTTATTTTTATTTTCCCAAAATAAATTAATAAGTAATAACGAGTAATAGAATTAAGTACTTTGCATAAGCAAACAAAAAATGAAAGTAATCAAAATATTTTAAATGTCCAAAGAAAGTTTTTGTCAGTTGTAATCACTAAAATTATCAAGTATCCATTAATTATTCATCAGAATCAGTAGAATCTACAGTCTCTTCAAGTGTATTTCGTGAATGATAAGGAAACAGAAGTTCCGAATGAATATTTTCAAGTATTTTTCTTGAACCAGGAAACATTGGTTTCAATGACAACCTATTATCTGAAGATTTTTATACACAACATATGGTCAGAATAAAGAGGTTTGTCTTTTGATGTCACTGGAGTTATTTTCTTTTTTACTACATCACCTAAATTCACTTCTTTCTTGTTTCTTCTTTTATCATGCTGTATTTTTTGGAGTTCCTTATTTTCTGAAGTTTTCTGTACAATTAATTCCTTCATTTCTTCTATTTCAGACAGATTTTTATAAAAGAAGAAATTTTCATCTCTCGGAAATTTTCAAACTACGTCACTTACACTTCTGAAGATCTAACTGGAATGACTTCTCTCTTGACCAGGATACAAGTCAGAGGAGGAGCTTACAACCAATCGTTAAAGATATGTAAAACTCAACAACCAATCACTGAAATTATTTAAATGAAAATAGTCGGAACTGGGAATCGTTCTCCATAAAATAGAGTTGACAAAAGTATAAAAATTAATTTTCAATGTTGTGTGATCGGGAAAAATATGAAAATTAAAAATAATGATCCTTACTTATTTTCATAAAATTTGTGAAAATTAACAAAACTGTAAAAGTAATTCCAAATTCATAATTTTTCCTAATACCACGCTCCCTTCTAAACAAACCCTTTCTGTTACGTAAGTAGCTTGTACCCTATCTTGTGTGAACACAAAGTGAATACATATTGGATGGAAGGTCTCATATGAAACACTATGAAAGCAACTAAATCTATTAATCACTTCACTTTTTACTAACACATGGTAACTTTTTCATAGAGTAACCTACTGTCTTCTTCAGATTAATGTTGATATTTGGAGTTCATAGTGTTTCGCAAGAGACATCAGTCTCTCCCAAAAAGCCAAAATGATTCAAAAACATCTCCTCTCAAAAATATGCTTCCATTTAATACAGATTTACATCAAAATATTATGATTCCTTAATCAAGAGCTTGCTTAAGTACATAATAGTATCAGATATCTTTTTGGCTTCAGTATAGGCCTATTTGCCAAACATTATGACAAAAATGTTTAGTGATCGTTACCTTGGATAATTTGGCAGCTTCAATATCTTTTAGATATGGTGTCACAAGTTTATCGCCAACTACTTCCAAAGCAACTTCTATGGCTTCAGCTGATTTATCACGAACATTTGGATCTGAAAAGGACAAATTAATAAGTTATTATTAAAGTGTTACCTGCTCCTAACAAATTTGTACAAAAACGTACAATAAAACAAAAGAGAATATTAGGATCCGTATGATGATTATTTGGTAACCAGAATAGGTCATATTCTTACGACTAAATAAAATAAATAACTGCTAATTGAAAATATATGAGGAAAAAATAATGTTTGTGTGTACAGTATTTTTGAATAAAATACTTGAAAACATTTCGAATACAAATTGACATTGATCATTTAAAATACAAATCAGTGATGCTTATAAATGTTTATGAATTTTCGATGGACTTAAGACATGTTCCAAACACTTGTAAACTCCATTCATTCCAATTGACTTTTATAATGTACAAAAATTCACTCTTATTGGCGTCTGCTGTTTTTCTGTTTTCCCCCTAATCCAATTAATACACTTTACCACACTCTATTTTGCCAAGGCGAGAACCATAATTATTTATGTACGTTCGATTTTTGCTGAAAGATAAAAAAAATTGTGGAGGGTAATGAAATTTTATAGGTAAGAGGTATTGAAGAAACTCAGTTTGTAAACAGTTACAAAATGCGCAGAAGGAAATGCATGAGTTACAATAAGCAGTTATGTGGATAAATGATCATACCTTCCGTTTTCATGCTCCATTTATCACAGTCTGGACGGCTCTTCCGTATCGGATACAAAACTACACTCTGGGCCACACCCCTCAGGAATGTTTCCTAAAATATGTCTGGTAATTGTTTTAGCTGAGTACAAAAATATAAACTATCAATGAAAATGGATGCAAATGAACTTTGTTAAGAGAAAACGGAGTTCCCACTGTTTCTATAATCATTTTATATTACCAACATTTTTGGGGGGTGGGGGATATAAGCCTAATTTTGTTTAAATTATATAGTTAGGTAATTTATATATGTAAGTTTTTCCATATCACAAAGATTGCAGAACTTAGTACTTGAAGTAAAACTTGCATCATAGCTCTTAGAACAGTTAAGATTCTCTCACAATTATTCAAGAACAATTTTTTTTTTCAGTTTAACAAGTTAGAAAGTAAAAAAGTTCATTCATTTTCTCCAAATACCTGAAACCACGGTTCCCACCTGCTGCTCCACTAACTTTCAAGGAATTTTGGACATTATTATATATTCCTTCTTTTTTTTCACTTCTGTCTAATTTGTACAGCTGTTTTAGTTATACATGGTTTCTGCAACTTGGAAGAAATAAGTTGAAAAATATGTTTATTTTTTTGGTTTTTACCATCAATCATACTAAGAATGTTCAATTCTTCTCTCTCAATAAAGATAGTGTTTCATCATTAGTCCACCACTTTCGTATATTTTCTGCCATTTGTTCGCACTTTAATAACACAAAACTGTTTCTGACGTGCTTCTTCTTCACGAGAACCGACAGTGCTTTTTTGTCTAGCAGAAAATAAATTGGTTAGAGAAAACCTACCAGAGGCGCTCATACCTGTTTAACTCGAGTCAAAAATTTTAACCCAGGTTGTTTTTAAGGTTAACACGACTGCCAAATAAGTCGGGTTATTTCGTTCATGGAAGCGTAGTATAAGTCAGTGAGCATTGAGGTTAACCACCTTTCGGAGACGAATAATATATCATAGTCCTGACTTTCTGCTAGCGAGATAAGGTTCTCTGTTTTTGTATTAACGCTACCACAATTTTGATAATATGAAATAAATGATTTTAGTTTTGTACTATTTCGCTCGGTGATGAGGGATGGTGTTTTATTTGGGTTATTTAGAGAGAGGAAGGGTGAGGTAGGAGGAAGAGGTTCTGTTAGGGTTTACAACAGGAGATGGTTGTGGGTTTACTTTTTCCATTTCCTAATTATGCAATAATACTTTTTAGATCTGATGAGAGATAAAATGGAATTGCCTGTTTTCCGAATGACAAGTCGAAGTAACAGGTTTCTTTAGTACGGCATTTACGATATGGTCATATAATCTCTTTCCGCTTCTATTTAAATGAAGGCCATCAGTTGATAAGTGACGATCATGAAAACAGACACTCGGGTTTATGAAATGAATATTTCTTTGATTAAACAGGTCTAAGAGAACATTGTTGTAGAGAATAATGCATATTCTCGCAAGAAAGAAGTGAATATTCAGCAAGTGAAATACTGAATACCACGATAATAAAGTTTCACGATAATAAAGTTTGCCGCAGTATTTTTATGTATCCTTAAAAGCTAGCTCCAACCGATCCGCAGTGCAGTGAATGTGGACTATTTCTGGATTTTTACTTTGGCGCCCACTCTATTTCTTAAAATGAGCAGCTGCTCCATCTGATATATAAGTTATCTTATCGAACTCTCCAACTTCAGAGAAGTGCTTGGGCTGTGTCATGGCTCAAGTCATCTGATACAACAGGAAAGCTTTTAGGGTGGCCATTACAATACCCCACACAAGTGAAAATACTGACTTGGGGATTTTTCCAATGGTAGCTCTGAATTTCGTTTTTGAGGATCACCGTCCAGTTCTCAGCGAAATCGAAATGCAGCACCAGAAGAGTAGGATCATTTTCAGTCTTCTCTTTCTCCCTTGCAATAGCCAGTCTTTGTATTTTTCTAATGTGGTTGTGCACTACACCTTTTAATGCATATAACTTCACAGTCTCAAGGAAATTATCTAATTCGGTAGTTTTTTAAATAAGATCTCCATTTTCCCACACAGCAAATATCACACAATTATCATCATCAAAATCCTCCATGTTTAACGAGCAAATGCGGATGCTGCCCTATTGTGGTTTCTTTGGTTTGAATTATAAAAATATTAACTTAATTATATGAATATTAATTTAATTAATGTAATTAAATTGTATCGATTTGTAAGCCTTGAAGGCTTCGTTATCAAAGGGTCCTTTACTGTCAATGAAATAATTGTAGATATCTCCATAGGCAACATCCGGCCATTTCCGAGGATCTTGGTTCCATTCTTCCACTGGCATTTTATAAGGGTCCT
>JAQIWE010001916.1:0-14398 GCA_034698565.1 Campodea plusiochaeta
GGTTTTAGGAAAAAGGCTGTGGAGCATCTATTATTGTAGATAGCACTGTGAAACTATATATATGGGTGGATGTAAATGAAATGTACTTTCAAATGGTTTTTGTTTCAAGTCTATATCTTTAATATATCATGAGCTGTTGCAAGTTTTTCCATTAGGGTAAAGCTTTTTGGACCATCCTGTATATATACTTGCCCTTTACGCGATAATACGAGTTTCTAGTAATATTAGTTTCTTATTCTGTGGTATGTTTATACTGAAAATCGTCAGTGTCTATTTTTGTATATATTTAAGGGAATACTCTTAGCAGTATGTTTCCACCGTTCTTATGTTTTCTGACACTCATCCACAATTTATTAACTTATTATCTTAAGTAAATAATTAGTTTACATATCTATGTTATAAGAGGGATTGTCGTCTTGTTATAATTATGATTATACCGTTCCGTTTTTAACACAGACATTAATGCTTTTTATCATTACCTTCGGGAATCTTGGCGAGTTTGATTTTTATATTCTAACACCCGAGTGGACATATTAATGCTTTATTTATTTTACACGACGATCATTGAATAATGAACTGGGTGACAAATATTTTGTACCAGTGACCCTTTCAGTAGGCTACGTAACGAAAGTGACACAATGACGTATATGACATACTGATCACTGGGACAGTATATGTTACACTGGGTCATTCAGTTCACTAGGTCATTTGGGTGAAGTACTGATTAGGTCACTATGTCAAAATATTTGTCACCTAGTCCATCTATTAGTGTCTAAAATAAGAGAATTAAAATGCTCGCTCCAGAGTACCAGAATTTTTAGTGAAAATCAAATTAATCAATTTTCCCCAAGGCATTCTTACGAAACAAAACAATAATCTTTACTTTTTAAGGTGACAATTCTAGAAAATATCCAAATTAACAGTATTCACCTGGTCATTTCTGTAAAAAAACGCGTTCTAATCCAGGCAAATTAAACTACAAATATACTTTTAATTTTCTTTTGTTTTGTAAAAGTCCTTTGGGGAATCCTGGTGAGTTTGATTTTCTAATTTGAGGGCGCAAGACCAGAACTGTAGTTATGACATTAAATTAATGAAAATAATAAGAATTCGTTTTTAACTTAAATATGGTAAATGCAAGAAGACCTTTAATATAAAATTTAAGAAGAGCTACAGAAACAGATCTATTATCATCCTCTTCCGTTTTCCTACGCCTACGGAACCTGTATCGCCAATAACATGAAAAGCTGGAGAACGGTATTTTGTTTTAGCCGTTAAATATTTTGTTTTCCTTTTGACCATTCCTCTTGATATTCCTACATGTGAATATTATTATCTTTTGTTGACACAGTGGGATGAATTGGGTAGGCAGCGTTTAACACCTTACAGTAGCATGTCACAGGATGAAATGGTTCAGACAAAGCGTCATATGACGCGTATTCACGCTATAGAAGAGCAGAGAAATGTCACAGTCATGTCACAAGTTAAGTGGAAAAATAGTAGAATCATACCATCTTCGAAAATAATGTTAGAATAATTATTTACAGCATTGTTGTTCAAGTTGAAATAACACCTACAGATTATTTTTTCTAATTCAGTGTTATTATTGCAGGTGAATATGAATAACAGGATGGATATCAACTGCTGCTGCTACTGCTTTGATAAAATAGATTTAATTACTTTTAAATAAATAAGACAAGCTCTACCTTTTATAATTATGTTTATCACATAAAAAATGTAACTTTTTTGTAAGACTGTAGCAATATTGACTAGGAATCGTCATTCATTATTTTTATTAGCACTGTAGGTCCCCCAGACCAGCTAAACCCCTGTGTTAGCGTCATCTGCTAGCATAATTTTTAAGAAAATAGACTTTTCACATGATGAATAATAGCAAAGTGAATAATTTTAATAAGATTTAGTAAGATTTATCAGAATAAATCATTATTTTCATTATAAACCACTCAAAACAAATAAAAACTTCATTTTATTAAAAATTATTTTTCAGACGACGCCAGGGGATTAACTGGACTGTGGGATCTATAGTAATGCGCTCTGGGGCTGAATTTTCGTACCTTCTAATGTTTTGTGAATAGTAATAATAATTGGTGTCTTGATTACAGGTTTATGTGAGGTCAGTAGTTCAGCAGGCATTTATAATCATTATGCTGATTGTAGAAAGAAATATAAATTAATGTGGTATTTATATATCTGGCGGTCGGTGATAATTATTTAATATACGGCGATTTTCCGTCAAATTTAAATATACTGACCCTTCTAGGTTACGGAACCAGCACTAATCTGTGCTTATACGTATTACTGATGAGCCAAAGAAATAATTTATTGGAATATTTTACACTTGAGTTTTTACACAGTCACCCAAACTGCCATGTCTGCTGCTGTGATGTTTTATCGCGTACTTTCCATACAAAAGAACTCCACAAAAATGTGAAGTAGGTCCATTTGTTTGAAAGATTCAAAGACCCCCTCAACCGACATTCACATTTCCATGTGAAAAATAGAAAGCTATTGACCATCCTACTATATACATCACTCTTTATTTCTTTCTATTTTATTTCCCGCCCTCGTCATGATACCAAAGTGCGCCATTTTCTTTGTCCATCTGTCTGGACATTTTCGTTGTGTAAATATACTGCTTGAGGAGAAAAGTAGAATAGAATGTGTTAGAGCCACAAAACAGCAGCAAGAGTATATATAGAGAGTTTCATTTTACACCTTTCTTCTCAAATGATCCATGGATAATGTATGAAGAATTGATCCCTACTGCCCTATCCATAATATTGTTTCTCATCCATAGAACCCATTTCTCTCTTATCATATACACTATACAGCTTTGTAATAAAATATTTTTTATATAAAAAATAGAGTCGTAAGTAGGAGTTATTTATTTTTCAGTGTTTGATTGACATTTTACGGTTTTGTTGGAAGAGAACACTAATAAGTTTTGTATGGTTGTTTTATAGTATTTTATATTGCATTGGAGGATATTGTCGTGGCATTAATGGTTGTGTTTATGCTTTCCAAATTACAGGTGATAAGGTTTTAGTGTACAACATTAACTTGCAAAGTATGGAACTATAGGCTGTCAAATGGATTCTTGCAAATATTGATCATATGAGGTAGTGACGAAGTGGTAAATACGACATTTTCAGCATTTAACAACTATACAAGAATATGAACCTATTTGAATCATATTCAGAGGTAGTAAGAACGCTATGTTTGAGAAAACAGCCAAAATATATAAAAAAAACATTCTACAAAGAACATTAAATTAACCTTATATACTTGCACAATATACTTGCTCAATTCAAGAATAGCAGTTTGAAAAAATATGCTGAAACCAATCACATTCTTTCTCAACTATAAATATTATTAGTAAAGTAATAGACTGTCCAATTTCCCATAGATTATCAGAAATACAAACAGAACAATGTGAGATTTAACTGCTTATCGCTATCAGTATTTTTCAAAACGTTATTTCTCACTTCGTTGTTATTTGGAAGAATCTGCCAGTTTGCACATCAGAAACGTTATAGATGTTTCATAACATATAATGATCTGTCATTACCAGCGTGCATTATAATGGCATAAATAGAAATATTTTTATAATCTTTTCAATAATCAGTATTACCTCACTCACTCTCTAAACCACCAGTGACTATTTTCAATTTTTTTTCTTTCTGTCATTTTAAATCTATTACTTTCATTCTATAGGGACGTTAATTCACAACATCGTCTGAAAATATTCTACAAAAATAAAATCTACAATATCAACATGAATAATAAGTTTAGTTGTTCTCGTTATCTCGTAAAAAACGATATCATAGTATTATCAGCAATTAACACCTCCGATTTTCCATTTTGTATCTCTAACACAAGCAAAATCTTCGGAGGAAAGTTTTTTTTTAATATAACATCATATCTCAAGGACAATGTTGTTTGAAACAAATAAATTATCACCTCACAGTCACATTCTGAAAATTTTACTACCATAGTATTCGATCTTTGCAATAATCTATGTGTTACTTTTGGCATACTCATAAAATATTTTAAGCCTATTATGAGCTTATGCATCAAGAAGCCATTATTTAACTATTACAAAACATTTTTGCATAAAATGTTATATTATTATTTTAGGTCATAATGTAGTAAGTTCAAGCTTACTGCAGTCAAATTTTAATTCTCCATGCAAAATGTCACTGAAAGTTAAATAAATTTTACTATGAAGATATTTTAGTACATTATATCTACCTACCATTTTCAAGAGTATGATTTTTTAATTTCACTTATGACTCTAGACAGATACATACTGTATAATCACATTGACATATCTTCGTATTTTTATTGCAAAACAGTAGCAGACAAACTATAGACTGAAAATCACAGACAGATCCAAGATTTTTTCAACCAAAATAACATTAAAATCAAACCAGAGGACTAAGAAATCCTTAAAAATAAAATTCAAAAAACACAAAACACAAATCCCTGACTTCTATACCATATAGCAACTGTAAAATCTCTGTTGGCGCAAAAATCCTTTACTGTTTATTCCGTCTCTTTCCAAGTTTCCTTGTTACGCGTCTAGATTTGTAATTCCTTCAGTGGACTTCACAACAGAGCAGTAAGCAATAAAGTATATACTCTACCATACAATAGTGTTTTTCCCTCCATACCACCACATAAGAAAAACATGGGAGCTATAAAAATTGAAAATAGGTGCCCCTCAACCTTTTCTACAATATCTTCTTTTTTCTTCCTTTTTTTCTGTAGCATTTACTTTATGTGATGTAATACAACCTGAAGGCCTTGTAGCATTTTTGTCAGAAAAAAGGAATGAAATGGTTCATAGCTAGAAGAAAAAGTAAACTATTATAAGAGGCATTTTATTTATTATTAATGGGTTTTCATAACTGGAAATGGATATACAGATTCACTGAATATATGAATAAATGAATGATTTTTCGTGGATTCCGAAGAACATTGGAAAGGTTAAAACTGTATTTATCAATTTTTAAATTGATATGCAATAGTAGTTTACTGTATAGAGTTAGATTTGATATGTAATTTATATTAAAATATTTCAGTCAAATAGTAGGTCTACATTAGTAATAGTACAGATAAAATTGTAGGTAGTTTTAAGATATCAGTACCGGTATGTTTTTTCATTTCATTTATTTGATTATTTCCTTGTACTTCTACAGGCATTAGCCCAATTACAGAATGTACATTCAGGTTAATAATAATGCTTGATATTTTAGATCGCACATAACTCATTACTTCATTAGTTATATACTAAATATTATTTTACTATAGTTTTTCAGTTCTCCTCATCCAAACGAATTTACAAGGAAGAATGTCCTGAAAAGTCATATTGTTCTGAGCTCGTCGGAGCTAGTAAGCAAGAATGAGGTGTAAAAAAACTATATATAGGGATTCATGAATTTGGTACTACTTAATTAATTAATTTGAAACTTATTAAGGATGCAAAATTTGTAACTTAACTTTCGAAATAATGAAATAAACAACACTCCATTGTTTAATAAGTATATACATAAGTACCGGGTTTCCTGAAGGTAACTTTCATATTTAATAATTATGAAAGTTACCTCCAGGTCACCCTGTACTTATTGTTTGTCCACTTTATCTCCTCTCATGTTTGTTTGTATATAATATTGTAGGTGTAAATGAGGTGGGAAGTTGAAAATCTGATGTGGTTTCTCTTGCGGGATTAGGATTAACATTACACAACAACATTAGCAGACACTTAACAAAAGGGTAATATTTTAGTACTGATGACTTATTCTGCGAAATATTTAACGGAGAAACCTAAATAGATTTCATGATAGTACATTTGAGTTTTATTTTATTAATTTACCACAATATGTAGATATTGTTGTGACTGCCACTAGACTCTGATCAGGCATTATATTTTCCGACGACATTAGCAGCTACAACAAGCATTTCAATAAATTATCAATACATTTATAATGATAGTCATACAATTCTTGACGTATATAAAGAAAACTGTAATATTTATTTTGTTCTTATATTAAATTCCATATAGTTTATTGTGAGCTAGTCCTGATAGTTCCACTTTTATGAACATAAAATCTAACTTTTGGTAATTGAGTATAATCAATTAAAACGATATCAGAGTAGGTTTTAAAATTAAAAAACGTTATTTCACTGAAATCTGTAGAAATAGAATGTATTGAACGAAACTGCTGTCTGTTCTCTTGAAAAAAAAAGACAAAGACTATCTAATCCTAAAGGGATATCGGTGAGAAAAAAAAATCTTTCCACTATTTCTTGATGTCATCATATTTTTTTTTGGAGAGCAAAGAGTGTAGAAAAACAGTCTGCAGATAGAGGTAGTGACAGCATGTCTACCAGAAAAAACGTCTCTTAGGAGTACTTACGGAAAGAAAACGAAATAAATATAATATTTTGATACACTGCTCTGGTTCTTATAGTGACGCTTTGTGAATTGCACTCTAGTTACAATACTCAAAAATATTTCTTGTGAATGCACTATGTGGAAATGTTTGCTGTGAAAATATGGATAAAAATTTGGAGTTACGAGTTTAGCATTAACCATTGTAATGTTATATTATAAAATATGTAGTATTTAATTATCATGTGAAATTTTATGTTATTGCAGTGGGTTATTATCCATTAGTATAGTGTATGTTTCAATTATATACATATTTTCTTTATTTAGTTTCAGTGGGTTAATTTGCTTTAATGAGTAAATCATATCGATCCATAAAGCAATATGAAATATATAACTATAAACATATTTAATCGTTAGAATGTGTAAAAACCGTGTGACTAGTACTATATTACCTTTTATTAATTTAATAATGATATTAAAGAAGTATAAAACATGGTAAGAAACTTGTACTCACGATATCATATATTTTTACATTTACTGTACACATCACGTGATGAAAACGATATGAGGTGCTTTTACTGTTTTACGAAAAATTACAAGATCATTGACACACTTCTTTCTACCTAAATATGAATAAGAAGAGAAATATGAGTTGATGGTGTACGTAATTCCACCCACACAAACAATCACATTATTATCTCAGTGTTATATTAGTAGATGTCAACTTCCATGAAATAATGGATAAAAATCCATTTTACCACCCAGCCCCTTCAGTTACAGCAAACAGCATTGCATTGTTTCAAATCGAAAAGAGTCAAATGCGAATATTCTCTCAGTGGTGTTCTTTTCCGTTAATGGAATCAGCAGAAATAGAATATTCGAAAAAATCTCTTCTCTAGCTTTCAAACTGCATGCTAAATATTTCGCCATTCCACCTTTTCGTATATCATCGGATATACCTCTAGTCTCCAAATTTAATTATTGATTTCTTTCCACTCATCGGCTGAGGCTAAATTTACTAATGGATCTCCCTTTATTGCTAAAAAGCGAAACAGAGTCAGACTTTTGTCAGAATGTGTTTCGCTTCAGTTCATTTTTCGAAGAGAACTTTTTCCAGGTACGTAGAGAAGGCTTGTGGAATTATTTAACACAAAAGAGAAACTTCATCCATAGATCAGTAGATAGAGATGTGCGAATATTCATCAGATATTAGTCTAATTTATACCTTCAAAGAAGATTTTATATTGTTTCCTACTTTTCAGCAATGAAATATGAATCTGTTTAAATTGTCCACATTCTCTTCGCGAAATTACAGGATAAGGTTTCTATACCTTTAAGTAGCAATCTATGAAAGTATCCCTGATGTAACATTATTATAAGATGGAAAAATTGAAGAAAAAAAGTGATTTTGAATTAGTTATTGTTATCAATATACAACAAATAAATGTTAATTATACAAGACATATCCCTATATCTGATATTCTGAGGAATATTAACAAACGAAATAGCCATAGGTAAAATATTTTTTAATATATAAGCAAATCATGCATTTTGAACATCATATAATTATATTGATGAACCTTCTTGACTGCTGACAACGTCTTCCTGTTTTCAGAAATATTTTATCAGTATAGATTATTAAGAAGCTTCTATTATAGTTGCATTGGCTTTCCCTAAGCCTAAGCACATTCAAGACGTGTTCTTTACAATGTTTTGTTAAAAAATACGGTACTAGAAATCTATCATAAAAGGTACATATTACAAGACCTTTTTCGCTCATAATGACAAATAACCTTTAAACATTGTTTCGATTTTCCTAGTATATATTGTATTATCCTGCTTCAAAGTAATTAAGGCAGTAATATTATTCACAAGCCATAAGAATTCCAACTATAATATGTGATCTGTGTACCATTGGGCTAATTTAAAGATTTTGTAACTACATAGATTAAATTAAATAGAGGCTGTGAAGTTACAGCACATAGTAATTTTAGTTTAAATTGGGAGTCAACTAATCATAAATCTTTAACATTGAGAAACATTGTTGTTACCAAACCCTTTGGGTTACGAGATAAAAGAATATTAAATATCCAGTGAAATGCTGTAATAAGAAACTTGATTTTGGTATAAATTTATAATTATACTGTACTAACCATAATTATAATTTCTCAATTATACATTTTACATAATTATTCCATTCATGCCCATTTTTTGTCTAAACTCTAAAATATATGGTAGAAATTGATTTGTGAAGTACAGTAGAAGCCCAAGTCATAGAGAGGAGGCAGGACACACTTTTAATTTGATTCTGCACACAGAGAACAAGATTGGATGAAAAAACTGAAAGAGACAGGAAAATGAAAAAAGAAAATCAAATTAGAACAGTTGATGAAAATATCAAATGCTCATTGCTGCTGACAAAAGCAATATTGAAAAGGAGCTTATAATAGACTCCAAAGTACAAATTATGAGCAACTTCAAATGTACTACAGTATAGCCTTTTAGAAAATGAATGAATACATGGAAAAATATTAAGAATGGAAATGAAATGATATACTGTTGCATATATTGAAATATTTTACCTGGATTGTGGTATTATGTACAATATTAGTTTTGTAAACCAATAAAAATAACAGTGAACTGAAACATATAAATCATTGGTAACGAATTTTGAATTACTGACTTAATCAAATTACTTTATGAATGTAAATAATGAATCAAATTAATGAATCCTCGTAACTATCCGTAAACGATGAATGAGCCCACGTATTGAAGGATATCAATAATAGTACTGTATTTCATACATTTGCATTATTCAGTTTGTATATACACAAATAAACGTCTAGGGATGAATGAGCCCACCTGATCAGCAAGGTTCATTATACTAAATGAATCAAGAATAACAGCAATCACAAATAACTCTGTTTAGTATCAATGAACAGCTTCCGTAATATTATATTCCAGACATATCTATATTCGAAAATATATATTAATGAAGTCATTGCACTATTTGGTACCAAAAAAGCTTTTTCCCTTGGAAGTCAATCGAAATCAATAGGTTTATTTTAATTCTCGTAGAATATTCTATTATCTCCATTGGTGAATATTTCATTCAGTTGCTGTTAGTTATGATTAAATGTGAAAATGAATTAATATTTGACGATGTATAGTATTCGTTTCATTGGTATCTAATTTTAAACCAACTTTCTGTATTAAATTTCACAGCAGAGATAGAACGAAAAGGGACATTCGTGCTGGTTGAATTTTCACCATCGTTGCAATTGAAGTAAAAATATTTCATTAGTGGAGGTTCATTTGCATTTCTATTGCTTGCCCGAAAAATATAAATGATGGTAAAATGATACTTAAAAGTCAAATATTTTTTTTTATTCAATTATAACCTGGTTTAAAGGCCCCTTTATTTTTCAGCGGGAAGTCCCGATTTCGAACACATTAAAGGTCCCTTGAGAATCGAGTACACTAGAGAACAAAGAAAGTGAACGGGATTTGTGTGTTGGAAATAGAGACCTCCTGTTGAAAAAAATTACTCGTTTAATGATAAAGGCAAAGTATACTTATTTGGGCATAATATAAGTATAACATATAATCATATCGGTATATAGTCTATTATTATAAAATTTATCGTAATAAAGACAAACATGGATTAAAATATGGTCAAGGAATATACTATTTGCTAAGTATATATAAAATAGAAAGTTCAAATAACACTCTTATTAAAATATGAATATGTTTTTTTACAGTTCTCGGAATTTCTACGCGTTATTCGCGTTAGAGCGACAAAAAGAAATACACTCGAGTGGAGAACTTATTGAAAGTACCATCTATCGCATGTTGACTACACATCTTCACTTTGTAACTCCATTATAAAAGAAATTAGAAGTATGTGCACCCTGCGTTTATTTCAGTTGAGATGTTTGAATATAACTCCCACTATTTGCATAATTATGTATGTTTTCTCATCCATATTGCTTAATTTTCTCTTTTTTCTTAGATACTGTATAAATTACAGATCGTTTATTTCATGTTTTTCCTCCATTCCTTTGAAATAAAATTGTTTAATGCCATAATTTTGAAGACAAAATGTATAAAATATGTCTGTTATTAATGGAGGTAAAGGTGCAAATTTATGAATAATCACTTACGATGTAAAGACCTTCCATCCTCAAATATTTTCTACTATGAAATAATGAAAAATCATTTATGTGAGTATATTTTTACATTGATTGATGTTCATGTAGACGGTACGGCTAAGGGGTTTTTCGTCGTTTCATGAAGTACAGATGATTATGTACAGTAGTTAGGTATCACTGTGTAGTTGGATATTGATAGCAAACAGAGACTAATGCACATTAAATTATGTATACTATATTTTCCTATTCTTTCTGACTCTTCTCATTACATTACTATATGATATTTCCTGAGAATATATAGTGGCATGTCACGTGGAACTTTTAATTGAAAAATATGTACTGTGAAATGACCACATATAAACTTTACTGAATACCTACCACAATATTATTTTTAAAATGAAAAAATAACATTTATTATTTAGTTTTTACGTTACATTACTTTTCATTCCAAGTGAAGCCTTTATTATGAAATCTCTTGCGAATTCAAAACCCTATGAACAAGTAGAGAATAATAACACCCACATTCTCTACGAAAATAAACTCTTCAATTAAAAAGTTATACCTCTGTTCAAATAAAACACAAAATAACTTACAAACTTTGTCCATGTTGTTATACTAAAGGCACAAAAAGTGCTGCAATTATTTGAAGGTAAATGATATCTTTGAAGATAGTCTTGAAACCATTTAAACGTCACCACCCAAACTTTATTAAATGTCTATTTTAGGAAATTTAATTATTCGTTTTAATCGTGTACAAAAACGAATTGAAATTCATACCTCTGAGCATTTCGATTCGTCTGTGCAAAAAGCACCTTTCTAATTAAAATTCTATTCTTCCATATTACCAGTCTTTTCCTTCTACAGCATGTTTTCATTTAGTGTTAAATAGACTAATTTAGAAGACGAGTTACTCTTTAGTTCCGTAATGAGCACAATCACTATTTCTACTTCTCGGTTATATTTTCATTTGAAACGAATGTTTTGCGCATTTTGAATAAATTGTAAGGTAGTAAATTAAAAAGAGTGTAGAATTTAGTATTTGTATATGATGTGTTAGGGGATGATAGAGCTTGTTACTGATTGGTTGGATTAAAGATATGAATTATGAGGGGAAAAGGGGGGGGGAGAGGATTTGGAGATGAGTTAATAAAAGGGATTAATGCAAATGTGATGTTATTACACTCTTTTTGTGTTACTGTTGCATCAATGAATCCATGTAGATTTGTGTTGTGGAAATCACGCAGTTCTGGCAGTAACGATTTAATTTTGGATCTGAAGTTCATCTTTCTGATCCGAATACTAATGTTATTTCAACTTCCATGCAATCGTCTTCCTCATCTCAGTATGACTTCAAAGATTTTTGCTATAGTGATACCTTAAACTCTCCATATACTCATCATTTTATTGAATCACCACTTACGGAGCAAACCGATAATTTATATGAACGCCCAATATATATATAAAAAATTTCATATTGTATAAATGCTTTGTTATGTTTACTATTTAATTAATTAGTTCAGTTTTGAAGCAGTATGTATTGTGCTGTAAGATCTTATATCGGTTCCCCATGATTGTAATATACTTTTATTGTTTTTGCGACTTTGTTACTTTCTTTTCTAATTATTATAATTGCAGATATTATACCATATCGGAATTTTTAATATATTATTAACCCTTTGTAAATTTATGACAACTTCTCAATAATGTTGAATATTATTTCCCAATACTATCTGAAAAGTATTTAGTGCTACTTCCTACACTTCCCATATCGTACATGAATATTACACCACCTAGATTCTAAATTTTATATTTTCTTTATTGATATTACATAATAAAACATGAAAAAATTTGCAACAGTATTCCTTCACGTTTACCATTTCAAAAATCTCATTTTCACTTGTTTCTACCTTCGCTCCTTATAAACATACTACCCTTCCTACACCAATGAAACAAAGCATAGTGGTGAACTTAGGAACACAATGAAGCTATAAATTAAAGAAGAACGACGAATAAAAGAATTTTCATCACCGGAAGTGTGAGAAAACCCCCTCTGCCCCCTTCCCGCCCTTCTCTAACTCTCAGCTAGAAGAAGTTTGAGTCTTTTCTAACATTATTAGTTTCTGCTTCGTAATAAAGGCTTTTATAACCCATTTTCCCCCAACATTAAAAGTTAACTTACAAAGCAATCATTTGCTTGCTTCCCATCTATACATATAGATTTTTCTGTGTGTTTTATTATTTGAACAGTTCTAGTTAATAACCCCACATAAAATTCTGGTTAGGATATACTTGTATGACTGGAAGTAGAATATGTGATACTTTTAATTACAATGGGTTGGGGGAGGGGGCGGGAGGTATGTACTTAGGTCTTGGGTTGTGATATGATGAAGTGAACTTTTTTTGTGACTATGAGATCACAATATTGTTATAATTAATTATTAAGATTGGTAAATTAGTTAATATAGCATGGTTCTCGAGTTCTAGTAAGCTCATCTTAATGAAAGTACTTTTATTGTGAAGCTTGAAAAAGCAGTAACTTCTATATTATTCATATAGTACTGTAGTATCTCAGAATTAAAATAACATTAATTTGTAATTCATCGGAAGAAAAAAGCGTTAAAATTGTTATACAGTTAACTTTATGATTTTTTATTATTATAAAAGTCGAGGAAAGTATCATATTAAAAAAAATATTAATTACTGAATATTATTAATGTTAAAACAATTTAACGGAATTCTGTTTACCACAAGTAGGCTAAATGAGAAAGTATCTGAGTTCTAATTTACCCTATCATTATAGCTACACATGTAGGAAATTCAAGCTTCACATACCCTGCGGAAAAGTATCTATACGTATAACAAAAAAAGTTTAATAAGAGCCGGAGGAGTTATATATTATAATAAAATATAATTATTAAGCACAGTATGAAAATTTACCTAAATTGCATACTGAATTTTGTAATGAAGTCTGCTGTAGTTTTAAACTGTATATAATTTGAATGAAATGGTAAAGAGACACTACATAAATATTTTGATTTCCAAAGAACTTTTAATTATAACATAAATAACGAAGTTATGTGTACCACTAATTAAAAGGTGAATAGGAAACTGTACTGCTGCTTACTTTTCACGATACAGTTGGTCCATTTTAATGTTTCTAATTAATTTTTGTACCAGTGTTTTTTTTTTAAATAAGTTTTCATTATGTACAGTATGTATGTAAAGTTCCTTATATTATGGTATTATTAATATAATTTAATTATTTTGTTATTAACATTAATATGTTACTTTGATTACCATTTTTATACTGGTCTGGGTTTTCAGTTATTTATGTTAACAAAGGAAAATATACAAGTTTATCAAAGTTAACATAATTAAGCATTTTTTTATGAGTAATGTGATCAATGAGTCTTATTATATTGAATAACTTTATATACCTGACTTCATTGCTTCAGTTATCTAAAGGTTTAAGATGAAGTAATAAAGACTGATAAAAATAGTATATAACTGGTAATATTTCGACGTTTAATGTGTGTTAGTAATTAGAATTGAAGTTAATATAATAATATATTGGTATTGAATTTAAACTTTTAAATGCCGCAATTATAACGAAACCCAAATAATATTGATATAAGATTTAAAAAAGTGTTGAAAAACATTACTGTTTCTGAATTAAGAAACAGAGCTGCAACCGAGCTGTGAAAAACAGTTTAGTATAATACTATAATAAAATGAAAATATTCCTACTATTAATAGCTGCCTATGAAAAGTTTTTTCTTCAAAGTACACCATTTTATTAACAATTTGGGACATTCCCTTTTAATTTTCTTCC
>JAQIWE010001917.1:0-14382 GCA_034698565.1 Campodea plusiochaeta
GGGGGGGGCGGGCGCCCCCCCCCGCCCCCCCCCCCCTGTATCCGCGCCTGTAAAATGAGTATATAATTCAATGTAGTCACAAGTAGTTTCCAACCGGCATTTTTTAAGGCAATAAGAATAAAAATGTTCTATTAATTATTTACAGTATTACGCAGAACGCAGAAAACATATACGTCGAGAGTAATTATTTATTACTATATTTTAATTCCCGATTAATATTTTTTTAATCACGTGTAAAATTTCAACACTAGTAGTTATCAATAAATTATAAACATTTTATTTCATTACAGTGTTATGCACATCACTAATCACATAAATGGAGATTTCCCGCCAAATAAATTTGGAATGGAAATATGAATGAACGACGGCGGCCATCATTTTTTCCAATCCAGCCAATCACATTCTAGGCTTATTTACAAATTTACTACAGTGTTTACATAAGAAAGAGTTTGTTTATATAAAACTTTTATAAAAATTTGAACTAATTGTGAAAATGAATGAAAATTTAAATGGAACAAAAAAAACTTTGAATAAGATTAAAAATATAAATAAAGTTGGTCAGTGGAAGAGAGGGGGGAGGTATTCGTTTTTGTAAACAATGATGAGAAATATTTACGTAAAATAGATCGTGCTGTTTTTTTTATTATTAACGAAATATAGACATATTATACATTTTTGGAATCGTAATGACGAGTAGATTATGAAAATGAAGATCATTTTGCAACTATCGTCGATCCGAAAAATAAATGCACGTATATGTAAGGTAAAAATTTCGAAATTACGTAAAATAAAGTAAGCTTTTTTTATGTTACGACGGAGGTTAAGTGGCATTTTTTCTTCTATTAAATAGTTGTACTTGGGCTTTTTTTATTACGACCTAATCGAGTGCATAATATAAGTTATATTATATTAGAATTCGCGATGACAACTGCCTACAGAGGCGTTGAGGTCTCTGGGAAATGACTTAAGATATTTCTTTGTTTAATCTGTACGCAAGCGCTGATTGGTTATCAATGACATCACCGAGATAAAATTTGTAGTTCCACATAAACTCAACAGGTGTAGGTACGAGGCGCTGCCAACGCGAATAGATGTGTAGTTTAATTTTTAAATACGTTGATGAAAAAAAAGTGTATCTACTATAATTTATACATTTCTTAAAATAAGACTGACTAACTTATACCAAAGTACGTGAACTGTCTTTGCTTATTCATAATGTTCACCAATACATCATCAAAATTATTTTTCATCATACAAACTAGTAATTTTGAATAAGTAATCTTTTTGTGAATCTAATTAACACCTGAAAATTGCTAAAGATTTGGTTCAGTAGTTTTCGCGAAATATTTTTTTGTATTTCGCTAAATCCCTATCTTTTGTATCTTATAACATGCTGGGGGATAGATTTGTCCCCAGCATGTTATAAGATAGGAAATTAGCCTTTTATAAAAATTAATTTCTTAAAAACTACTGAACCAAATCGTTAGAAATTTTCAGAGGTTATTTAGATTCATTAAGACATAATTTACTGTGATCACAAAATAAGAAAGTGCGATGTCGATGACTACCCTTTCTGCAAGTGAACATTATCAATACGGTAGATGAAATTAGGCATATTATATAAATAATATATTTCGAATCGCCAGGTAAAATATTTTAGTACCGCGTGCAAATTATTGAAAAAAAAATTAGCAAACCTTTTGTTTCTTTAAATTTTATAACCTTGTTTACTTTCTGACTTTGTAATTTTCTTGAATTGTTGATGTTTTTGACCTAGCTTGTGTTTCTTAGACAGTTATAGTATTTTCAATTGGCAAAAATTACAAATTTACGGAAGATCCCTTTTCATTTTATTTATGTTGTGAAACAAATTACCTTGTTACATCACATCGAAATGTGAAAATTATAAGAAAATTTTCGAGTTTGGCTTCAGGTCAAAATAACCATCATACATTGAGACGAGTGACAAAATTATATACAAATATCACTTATTATAAATTTGTTTAGAATTAATTGGAGTTCAAGAGAATAGTTATAGGAATATTAAGTGAATTCCGAGACATTTTTTGGACCTATACCCGGAATGATTTTAAAATTATCCGGAAAAAAGACTCGGGATCGTGAACTGTCCCAACCAATCTAATAACCCTTAATGTCAAAATTAAAACGTGGATAAAATAATTATCGTATTCGTAATTACTACAGAAATACTTTACTGCTTTTAATACCAAATTATTTTGGTTTTAATCAGGACAGGCAAATCAGAATATAATAAAAGAAGACAAACCAGAATAATAAAGCAAATATTTGTTATGAATAATTACTTTATAATTTATTATCAGGGGTGACTCCACAGTCCTCATCAGGACACCATTATCATTGCCTCTATATCTGTCTGGAATACTCGAGCTTTTGCTCTCTTTTCCGCAGACATTATTGGGCTTAATAATGTTAATATTAAACTCGTGACTTAGGATTAACAAGTGATTCTTTTCTGAATCATTTGTAAGTCCATCTAGTCATACAAAAAAAAAAAAATATGGTTTTATAACAATCAGAGATTAATTACGGCCGCTACGGCATTATAATTGAAAAGTATCCCAAATAAAAATTGCTAATGACAGCGTATTGTACAAACAACTTATTTTTTGTAAAGCTTAAAAGTAACAGAAAACAATATTTTTATATTTATGATTTAAGATTTTTTGTTAATACCGGCCTGTAATCCTTGTTTTTCCTCTTTTTTAAGCGATTTCAAAAATGCAATCCTCATGAAAGGAAGAACTGGAATCGTGGACAGGAAACGTTCACAGGCTGTTATTACAGAGGTTATAATAAAATTTTCAGGCATATTGCAGTCAATCATGGCTATGAAAAATCAAGTTAATTTATAATTAAATAATTTAAAACATTAAATAATAATTTAATTATATGAATATTGAAATTAAACAATTTAATAGCATTCTTATAGGAACAATAAATCCTTTTATTGTTATTGTTCCATGGGTAAAATTCCCTAATTTTTAGTGTCATAATACTACAACTTTTATTTGGGATAGTTTATAGATTTAAGGCCGTAGACGCCGTAATACGGCTCTGATTGTTATTAACCATATATTTTCAAAAACAGAATCGTTTTTTAATTCTAGTTTCCAGGTTCAATAGTTCAGAAAATATTCCATTTACTAACGTGGTGCCGTTCTTTCTTTCTTTTTTTTTTTTTTGCCCACCCTGTATATATCATATAGAGGGTCGCCTAAAAAAAGTGTCACCAATTTACAAAATGCGATTTCTCAATGGCAGCTACATCCATAAAATAAAAATAATTTAATGTTAATGTAAATCTCTTTCCAGCATTATGTAGATTTTAAACAATAGTTGCCGGTTTACCTTAATTCTATAAAAAATCTACCGCAAAAGAAATTTGTCAAAAGAGATAAATTGACGTATTTACATTTCCCGTAAAAATAGTAATAAAACGACAAACGAAAAATTATTTTACATGTTAAATGACTAAATTTGACATTCATTATTTTGGGTCGACGGAAAACAGGAATTTGCGTAATCTTTTTGTAATAGGCTTCGAAATACCGCAGTCTCCTGAAAGGAAATTTGGACAAAGATATGCGATTTTAAGGCATTTAGTAGGAATACTGTTATTAGGAAATAACAGCACTTTGACCCAGATTACAGGCTGTCTTCGTTGCCCCAAATGAAGGCCAAATTTAATCATTAAAGTAAAATAATGTTTTTTTTGTCGTGTTATTCATACGATTTTTACGGAAATGCAAAATTTGTCATTTGCCTTTTTTAACTTTTGTTTATGGTAGTTTTATTTATAGAAGATTGTATAAACCGTAATCCGGCAACTATTGTTATAAAACATTATACGGTGTATTGCTGTGAAGTGAATTGTATGAAATTTAAACTGTTCTTTTTATAATATAAATTATAGCTGCGATAGTTTTTGAGAAATTGCATTTTGTAAATTGGTGACACTTTTTTGTGGCCACCCTGTATTTATCCTATATTATTTCGGTTGTAGAGATTGTAGAAGTAATTATATACTTAACTTCCTACCCTGTGGGATTGTTTTGAGGAATGGAATGGCAAAATATAACACAGAAGTTTTTATTAATGTTTCGATTTTCTTCACAGTTCTTACATATTAAAGAGGCTGCTATTTTGATGATGATTAGTTTATAACACATTATGCAGTAAGTTTTTAAGGTACAATAATTGCCTTACACTTGTAGAGTTTTATCTGTTTTATAGAGAATTTTATTCTGTGGTTGAACATCGGATGTTTACTCCTATCTTCTGATAAAACAAGAAGAATCGCGATATTTTAAAGGAATGTGACGTAACACCTATAAGCGCTATTTATTTTTTTCGGTTCTGAATTATAGTAGTTTTTATTATTTTTTAAATTTATTTTTACCAAAAAATGTCATAGAAGTAAAATTATGCTCAAGACTGTACACTTCTGACCAAATTTCGACACAAATGACAATCGGTTCGTGAGAAAAATCAGAAATTAAAGCAGGTAGGATACTTTCTGTTGAACCTCGTATACACAAAATATCTCGTATATATGTCAAACAAAAAAATGTTAATCGTTTTATCGTAAACAGTTCTATGCATGTTCATAAATAAGTATTATGATAATCTATGCTTATCATAGTGATAAAAGGTATTATTGTTAACTTTGTTTTTGTATAGATGTTAAATATTAATTAAACGATGAAGTCAGAATAAATAAAGAAACCTTGCTGATAAAAATAGACATTACAAATAATAATGTTGCTAAGAGACTCCAATGAAAGTTATATTGATATCAATAATGACATTAGCGCAAACTATATGCTACACCTGAGAAATATATTATAAAACAAGTAGAATTAAAAGCTGTTCGCGTTAATAAAGATGCGACCATATAGACCAGCACTTTTATGAAAACATTAAAAAAAAAAATGAAAGATGAAATTGACACTGATTTAGAATCAGAATAAATTGCCTTTCGAATATTGTTTTGTAGTTTCCTATACCTGTCTCTAACCATTATCGGAATATTATCGAGTCGAAATTCGTCAAAGTTCGATCGATCGACTCGAAAATAAAAATGTGAACAGGATTATTTTTCGGAGAATTTTTTCTATATACTTTCCTATACCTCTATCTCTAGTCATTTAGGAGGTGTTTCACTCGACAGACAGACGGACGGACTTACCGAAGACAATAGATGCTTTCTGCGTTTCGCTGCAGGTCGCATCTAAAAATCAATCAATATGATTTCAAATCTAATAATATCTATAAAAAATATCCAATTTAGCCTATGTACAGTTGAGCAAATCACTTCTGTTGCAGCATACTAACAATATCACTCAGTAATGCAGCAAGACCAGGATGTTGCAGTAAATTAACCTTCTTAAATTAATATGACTATGCCAAAAATATGACATAACTATACTTAACCATAACTATACTGTAATTACCGGGGAATGCCTATACCGTAACAGTTAAAACAGTACCTGTGCATATTGCTTCATTTCCTCCGAAAAAATGTTTTATTGTGCTCTTGATGTCTAGGCAGTGTTTCTGGTTAACAATCTTAATGTGTACTTTATTTAAGAAGTTATACTTCAATTAGTCTTTTAAACTCATCAATAATAAGATAATGTAACATAATAAAGTGCAATTACATACTATGAAATTGATTTTCGCAAATATCTCTAAAGTAATATACATATTCAGAGAATTTGTGGCATGTTGTAAGTTTCTTTGTCAAGACTTGCAATCTACTACCACACAAGAAAACAGATCAGTATTCTAAACGTTTCGCCTTTAATAGCAATAAGGTTTCATCAGTACTAGAAAACTATGACTGTTGACAATTTGATGTTAAAGAGGAATATAAACAAAGTACAGTATAATAAAGAAAAACAAAAAGTTATAAATACAGAGGATTATTTTTACAGAAGGGCTTTCAGAAGTGATTCAATCCTATTCCTTCATCTCTGTTGAGATGGTTGCTGTGGTATTTCTTCTTCGATGATTAATGTTGTAAAGTTGTTTTATCACTGTTGATTTGAGGCTTTTAGAATACAAATGACCCAAGCGCAAATCTTTAATTTCGAGAAAATGAAGATGAAAGTTTTTTATTCTTATGGAAGCGCTCACAATGCCGCCCTATCAACTCAGTTGCTTGGAATTTAGAATACTAACATGATGCTTCGCAAATTGCACAATAAATTCCGAAGAATATTTTTTCACTATGACTTTTCCTCCTCCACCTAGACTGGATAACAGTAACAAAAACGGATGGCTTAGGCCGTTTCTTCACTGCATTCTAAGGGCTTAGGTCGTTTCTGCACACTTAAGATCATATGAATAAGCTAAATTGTGGATTGGGCCTATTTTATGTTTAAAATAGTGTAGATTTTCACACCGGCCAGTGCTTATATCTCTATCAGAAATTTAAAACGTGACTTGGGCCATTTAGCATTCAATGATGATCACTTGTTAAGATTTTTTTTATCACTATCTCAACTTTTGATTTTTGTGGCTTGGGCCATTTGTATCCGGAGTGCCTCATTTTATGACCAGTAGTTTTAACATGGGTTGCAAGAGCAGATCTTTCAGCGTCTTCTTTCTCAAACATTAGGAAGATAAACCTGGTGATTATAGTATTCCCTGTGGTGCTTGCGACAAATTGTATACTGGTGAAGCTTTCAGAAATATTTCTACTTGAACAAAAACAAGCTACAGTATAGTTGAAAAGAAGGCGCTGAACGATTTGCTCTTGCAACCCATGACAAAAATACTGGTAATAAAATCAACTGTGATAAAACAACTTTACTACAAGAATCATCGAATAAAATAATCTTAGGACTTTAGAAGCTATATCCATTGCGAAATACCACAGCAATTGTCTCAACAAAGATGAAGGAATAGGATTGAATCCGAAAACTCTTCTTTTAAAAATAGTTCTCTGTTTGTATAAAGTTTTGCTTTTCTTTATTATACTTTGTGTATATTTCTCGAGTTGGAGTCTACATAAGGAAAGGTGCTCTTCATTTGTACTTTGTGGGGTGTCTTAGGCTGAGGTTTACTTTAACCCTATAACTCAAAATTAGTCGATGAGCCTTGCCAGCCGTAGATGTAACTTCGGCAAAACCAACTTAAGTGTAGTGTTGGAGTCCGCGCTTAATGCTGATTAGCGGACTACCTAAGTAAGTATATTCCTCTTTGAGTCCAATTTTTCCAACAGCCTTAATTTTTTACTACATTAGATTAAGCCTTATTGTTATTAAAGGTGTAACATTTAGAATATTGAACGTTTTTGTTGTAGTACGACATTTCAAGTTTTGAAGAAACTCTCTAAAGTGAATATTTTTTTGGATGTTAACAGCTAGCTATATGTTTAGTTATTCATTTCATTCCCATATTTTCAGGCATATTTTTTGTAAGAAATCAAATTATAATATTATGTATGTATTTTAACGACTGAAGGTTATTGTGCAACTATGCATCTCTTAACTCTGTAATTGAGTTATATGTACCTGTTGAGTTAATGGAAAATAAATAAAGAAAGAAATACAATTAAACAGTTGATTTATTATTTCCTTTTTTCTACAAATGACAATTGAGATAAAAAAAGATAAGTAATTAATATAGCATGAAGTTAAAGATATTTTATACAGTAGCAAAATGTATTGAAAATTACTATGCAAAGAGAGATTTGTAACAAGAACTATACGGTAGCAAACTTATTGCAATTTTTCAACTTTGAGCCAGACACCGTCTTTTGCTTTCAGCAGTCCTTGAGGAGTGAAAACCTCAAGTGGAATTTGAGTTTTCTCACAAGGTACCAACTTCATTTCCGAGAGAATTTTCACTAATATTCCTTTCATTTCCATCAATGCAAACCTCGTTCCTATGGAAATAAACATAATGAGAAAATGTGGAAATTGGAAGTACATGTAGATTAGGATCAAGATAATAGATTTTTAATAAAATTCCTCTATTGGGTTTTACATCACCACTACCACATCATTACAAATAATTCAGTATATGCTACCAAGTTTACCTCATATATGTATTTCATAAATGAAATTACTTTTTCTTCTCCATTTTACGTTATATTAATATAAGTAAATAAGTGTTAATTATTATTTATAGTGCAATCAGTTTCTACTGTACTGTGCTCTTTTATGGCACAACATCCATTCGTATGGTTTTCTACATTGGATATTACTGTACGTTTAATACTGATTTTAAAATAATAATAATAATAGAAAAATATTCAAAATTTTAATATTATTAAATATTAATGTATTACCAATGCATGCTCGTGGGCCAGTTCCAAAAGGTTGGAAACAATATGGATTTCTCTTGGCTTTTTCCTCTTTACTGAATCTTTCTGGATCAAATATTTCAGGGTTTGGAAAATAATCTGGATCGTAGCTCATACCAGCAAGACTGAACGAAATAACTGTTCCTTTCTCTATCGTGTAGTCTGTGCCTGGAACCTTATAATCTTTGGTGCATGTTCGATCATTCCTTGTTAAGGAAGGATGAATCCTGGATATTTCTGGAAAAGATTAAAATGCTTGATGTTAAATATAATCATAATCTACACTTCTACAGACTAAAAGTATGCAAATTACTAAGACAACTAAAACCAGTTATTCTTATTATTTTACGGTAATATTGTGTTATGTAAAAATATAGTTGTACATCGTCTTAGAATAGTTTATTGTTCATGAAGGAAGATTAAAAAGAAATATAATAATGAAAATAATAAGAACTTATGGTACATTCTTATTTATTTATGAACACACCATGATTAACGATTTATAGTTTATTTATATCTTTTCATTACACTTATTATTATACATTGTAGTTATATATTTTTTATCAGACATTAACTTGATTGTTCACAATATTGATGCAGCTGTATTGAAGTTATTCTTTTTAAATCATATTTTTTTCTCATCCCGAGGCACTTAACTGACTTTGTGTTAATTCTCTAACTTTGACATGGCTTTTTAATATCAGGATGGTTTAACTCTAGCGATCGATATTCAATACAGCAATTAAAGAGATAAGATGTGGAAACGAGTATACCTTTTGTCTGATTTAGGACAGCTTATTCTACAAAATGAGAGTAAGTATATGTACCGTTATAATATAAAATTAACAAGATTGCTTCAGAAGATGTGAACGTAAGCAGGATTTCAACTAAAAGTGATCATAATTCACGTGAGATAACGTAAAAATATTTTGCGCGTCAAATAGTTTACAACCTATATCAATAATTTAATGTACTATTATTTAGAATTTTTTAGAATTTTGTAAATAGTAATAAAACAAAGTACTCCACACCACAGAGATTATTATTGTTTCTCAGTTTCATATCTGATTTTTAGAATAAAATAAATCACAGTAATAGTAAACATTCTTTATTGTACCTACCATTTAAAACCATGTCTAAATACTCCATTTTCTGAATAGTTTCATATGTGATATCATTATTATGCTCTTCAAGTACACGTTGTATTTCGTCTCGTACTTTATCCTGTATGTCTTGATGAATTGCAAGTTCGTAGGCAGTAAACGTTAAAACATTTGAAAGAGTTTCATACCCAGCAAAGAAAAATGTAAATCCTTGAGTGATGACCTGAAGATCAGACATTTCTGAAAAGAAACAATCAAAAATCTATTTTCTTTGAACTTAGCACTGTATATACAAAAGAACAGCAACTGCAGGTACATTAGCTAATACAGTAGAATAACTGATCTTTCTTATACCTTCATGAAATGTATACATTCGAACTTCTCTGAAAATGTACAAGCGAATTTCCTTTCTATTTTTGTACAATTCAAGAATTATTTTTGTCACAGCTGCAGGGTGTCTACAAACACACAAGAATAGTCGTCCAATGTTAAGAAAAAAAAGATGTGCAATGTAAAATGTCTTGAACTGAGAAAATGAAATTTTTAATGTTTAGTGTTGTATTTGTCTAGGTTATGTAAACAGTGAGCATCATACAATACTGCAAATAACTTTGAAAATATATTTTCCACAACCAGCAAAATTAACAATTTTGACATCAATATTCTGAATTAGCATGTAGTTTTGCATTCGAGGAGAAAAACAATCTTCTGAATTACGAGTTAAAATATTTTACACTAGTTAAAAATCCTAATTTGCGTAGTATAAAATTAGTGTTTCTACGTATTTTTTATTATTAAGAAAAATGATGAAAAATAAAAAAAACTGAAGAAAATAAACCACCACAACAAGAAGAGAAGAAACAAATATTTGTCTTCCATTTTACCCGAGGATATCATATAAAATAGGCCGCATATACAAGAAGAATGGCTTCCATACCTTCCAAGTTTGTTATAAACAGCCAACGAAGATACAAGCTACGGTATGTCATCCTAAAGGCAGATTGGAAAATGAATTGATGTCTGGAATTTACGAAATACCATGAAAAGGGTGTGATAAAAATACGTAGGACAAACGAAACAGCATTTAAAAACAAAAATTCGAAAATATAAAAGTTATTAAAAAAAAGGACAACCAGAGAAGTCTGCAGCAGCCTCACATGCATGGAAAAATAACCATCTTCTCGACTGGAAAAGATCTGTGTAGTTGTTCAGAAAGCCAATCACTGGAAAGAACGTAATATTCGAGAGTCGTTTCACATAATGAAGGCGACAAATACCGCTATGAATGAAAAAATTGGTCCTTACAATGTAAAAAATTGGATGCCCATCATCAACAGACTATGAACACAGATTATGTATTATCAACTATTGTAACACTTTTTAGTCTTGATAAAAGCAAAGGTTCTTTGCAGAAATATTGACAGAAATTGCTGTTTTTATTCGGATTTATGAAGTAAAACACACTATTTGAAACATGGATGAGTCCGTCTCTCTCAGAAGAAAGATAAATAAATAAATAAATATGCAACTTACCATAAAATATTCCCATAAAAATTATATCTTGAACTACAAAATCAAACTAGCAACAATACTCCTGGCAACAATGTTAAGCTCTCAATAAACCTTACCACTCAAACAATACATTCCCATAAACATACAAATGTGATAAACTACTTCTTAAATAATCAAGTCCTGATAAAACCAATTCCTCACTGTTGCAATGTGGTCTTGAAGCAAATACTATTGCATCTTGGAGTGACGCAGGGTATATCGTTATATCAGTTGCAAATGACATACAACGTGTGGTAGGGATGTATGAGACTACTGACCAACTGCCGTGGGTTACGTCAGCTAGAAGGTGGTGGAAAATTTGAGGATTAAGGAGAGAATATTAATAGATGATGTCATCGAAATAAATAGACATGAACCTAACAGAAAAGGTTGTTTGTTTGAAAGGGACTGGACAGCCAATTTCCTACTTTTTTAGTTCTGATAATAGTAATTGCTATTGAATTTTTTGATGATTTTTAAAAAAAGAATGAATAAAATTGGTAAAATCAATTTGCAGATATGTTCACTTGAAGTTGACAGATAACTTACTGAGTTACCTGTGAACCTTTCCCCCAAATCTTTCGAAGCTTATAACTTGTGAACTGCAAGTCAGAATTTGATGATCATTCTTTTTTTAAAAGTCTTAAAATAAATTGCTTTAGTTAATAAAAACTATTTAGTTGTAAAGGTATTGGATGCTAAGATCCAAAAATTCACTTCACAGGTAACTCCTCTCATCCTGGTTTTTACAAATCGCCCTATCTCGTGAACGGAAAGTAGTGGAGTGATAATTTTATACCAAAAGGTATAGAAAAACTAGTATTATCACAATAAAATTAAAAAAAAATATATTCTCTGTCCAGTCCCTCGAATGGGAGCATGATATTAGGAAAAGGTTTAAAGGCCATTTTAAGATCACCTCGGGAGAGGTTTGATGTATTCCTCAATGTTGTGAATATGCCTTCAGAACTGTTTCACTGTTGTAACACTTCCATTTCACTTAGTTTGTGTAAATTTTCGACAGTTTACCTTCTCAAACCTTTTTCCTGGACACCACCCCCTACCCAAGGTTTCCAAACCCCTCACCAGATGGCTCCACTATACAATATGGCAACAATGAATCACATGAAAATGCAGTAGAAGACAACTTCAACAGTGTGCTCAGTACACATGTGAGTGTCGGTGTCTGATGAAGGCAGAAGTGAACTGCCAAAAATTTACACAAACTAAGTGAAATGGAAGTGTTACAACACTGAAACAGTTCTGAAGACATATTCAGAACAGTGAGGAATACATCAAACCCCTAACAAGGTGAGCTAAAAATGTCCTTTGAACCTTTTCCTAATTAAATCACAATTTCTTGTAAAAATAATTTTGGTAAAGAAAGTAAAACTTTCTAACCTCATAACTGATAGCAATTCTCCATTAAATGAAATTTACCTGTACGATATCCATGGGTGGATCCACTGGAGGCATTGTACTGTTATTAGCAGATGTAGATTGTTGTGAAGTACTTACACTAGCTGAACTAACGCTAGCACTACTCATTGTTGAACTACTTGCAGCATTCAATTGTGAGGTCGTGTATAACTGAAGAGGCTCCACGGAAAATAATTCATCACTTCCCTAAAGAAAGGAAATAAAATGATTACCAAATTTAGTATATTCAATTTAGTCTTACAGTTTTCACAAAGTTTCTTAGGCATCTGATATCAATAATGTAGATTACTTTTAAAAACTCTCTCCAAGGCATGAATAAGGCAGAACATTTTCTTTTAAAAAATAGCGAAAATAAATTAAAAGATTAGGTTTTCTACCATGGTAAATTAAATTGGTAGTCATACTGTATTAATGAAAGGAATGATCTCTGATCTTGAAAAGGAAATATGTCTAAAAAGATATTTACATTAATTAAAAACTTACAATTTTACAGCAATTAGGCCTACTTTTTAATGCATAACAAAAGAAATCTAATAGGAATTACACTATTCAGAACGTAAAAAAATGTAATTCTCTGATCAAAAAGAAATAATATTTCTATTATTACTTGTTATCTCCAGGATTCAAAATTGAGTAAGAAATAAAAAAACAAAGTTATCACCTTTAATATTTTCCAAATTTCACAGAATAAAAAAAAATATTTCAATTTATTATCCAAAGTGTAACAGTTAACTTACCGCTAAGACATCATTATGATTAGTCGCTAAGGGAAACGGTGCACAGGGTCTCGACACTCCTAACCTCACCGGTGCCATTAACGCATCTGCTACATGGCACAACTCTTCAACTGCTATGGACGCCAACTGTTGAAAAACATGCTTACAGGCTGCCAATGGAGAATGTGTACTCGAACTACTACTACTACCGCTCGTACTAACACAACTCTGTCGCTTCTGTTGTTTAGAAACACTTGGTGCTGTTTCGACACTGAATACTACAAATATACGAGCGACAGAACGGATGAATCGCCGAGCAATCGTGTTGGCTTCTTGACGTCTTGTTGGTGATTGGGCGTGCATTTCTTTCTGGAGTGTTGCGAGTAAAACGTCAAGCATCTGGAACGAGGGAAACTTCCAAGACAATTTGTTAAGATCGAAGGTTGTTTCCAATTGGTAGTTGCAATAATGGAATAAGTGTTGGTACAAAAAAAAATACGACAGAAGTCTAACTTTCTTTAGACTTTGAATGACCTGTCTCCTTACTAAATGCTGATATGATAGTCAAGTTTTTAAAACTTACCAATCTTCAGGATCAGACATTTGTTAGTTGCAAAAAATTACAGTTTTAAAATCCTTTTAAGAAGACAGTATTTCAATTGTCAAGAGTAAATTATACTGTATTTTAAATCATGAGAACTCTAACCGTTTAACCCATCAAGGGTGTTTCTGACAACCGCCAACTGATAATCCCTTGAAATTAGTATGTTTAAATTATTTGACTTTCTTGCGATTTGTATAGAAAATAGAGAATTTGAACCACCCAAATAAGTGGTCAACAATGGGTTTACTGTCAAAACAATTTGAAGCGTTAATCGATTTGGGTTCTTAAAGGGTTACCTGCAGATAATGAATTTCTCGTTTTCTGTGATTTTCTTGTACCTTATATAATGAAGGAATTTTTGTAAAACGTTTGTCATTTTTTGACCCAACGGTTCAAGAGATATTTCTGTTTATATAGTCGAGAGATTTTCCACAAGGTAGCACAAATCGATCTGCTTAATTTCGCTGCCTTGCAAAAATATGCAAATTATTCACTGAAAAATACATATCTGAACACATATCTATTAAGTAGTAGCAAACTGACTTAAAAATAATGCAAATTAATCATTTTATTCATATATTAGCAGTTGTCTTGTTTTGGACCACGCTTGCT
>JAQIWE010001918.1:0-14381 GCA_034698565.1 Campodea plusiochaeta
ATAACGACTGCTGTCTGCAATTTCAGTTCAACCCTAAATTGGAGTAAAATTACACTGGAAAAACTGAAATTTACACCTTTTTATTTTATTCAACAATTTTCCTTTGGAAACTCTTTCCCGAGAGTAAATGCATTGTTTCTGAGGGGTTGGCAAAATTTAAAGGAGTATTTTACTCAAAATACACCAGATAAAGTGTTCTTATACCCCCCATTATTTTCTGTGTACAATGGACTTCAGATTTTCTTACAATAATTATCGAACGAAAGAACGATTTTTTCCTGCATATTGGAACAGTTGACACTGACCTAGGTTTCAAAGTTATGATGTCACTGATGATGAAGTCATATTGAAATTCGAAAGTTATGTCAGTGTAAACTGTTATAATATGAAGAAAGACCCATTCTTTCGTTCGATAACAGACGTTTTTTTATAGATATAATCGAAAAAAAAAAAAAAAATGCGTTTACTTTTACGTTATTTCCCCTATGTTTAATAATAATAATAATGAAACCCGTTAAAAGTAAATAAGGAAAAAGTTTAGACCTATGTAAAAAGGTTGAAAAGAAATAAAATCTTATTTCTACTAAACACAAAATAATTATTTTATTATCACAAGGGTAATATTTAGATTTTGTAAATATAATTTACATCTGAAAATTTCTATTGTTAATAAGATATATCTAGGTTAGTAAAATTTGTAATAAAATGAAAAAAAAAGTATCAGTTCAATTAAATTTTTTAATGTTATAACATACTTTAAACAAATAAACATTTAGTGTTTGTTCTCTTTGCGACATATCAGTTTCGAATACCTGTTAGGTAGCTTTGGTTAGAGTTCAATGTTATTATGAAACCATTCTACTCAAAATAGTGTTTCCATACCCCAAATCTCTTGTACCCGGGTATTACCGGATTGACTTATAGGTCTGACAGGATAGTGCAATATGTCTTTGGAATCAGCTCGATAAGCCGCATTCAACTGTATAATATTACTTAATTTTGCACTCAAGGAAGCCATTTATTTCAGAAAAGAATAAAAATGCGTTTGAAAACTTCATAATAATTGAAATTGTTAACACTTGATGACGCTAATGTAAAATCCGTTTTATCCAATATATAAAGGTATTTATGACGTCTAGGCCTATTGTAATCGTCTAGTTCCTCTCTTTCCAATTATACTAAATTCGGTATGATTGCATGCACTATTGTGGAAATAATAAGCTTACAGATTTTCAGAAATGTTCGGGTACCCGTTACCCAAAGTTGCACCCGTTACCCGAATCATTACCCGGGTACTCGATGGAAGCACTAACTCAAAGCAGTGGATTGTTAAATATTTATGAAGTTGAAAAGGGCATCAGTTAAAATATTTGTTTAAGGAAAGTCTTTTTATAAAGATGTTCCATTCATGAAGCTACTATAATAAGATATAAAAAAGGTGAGAGAGTGCATGCGTGCATCGAGCTGTCGGCTATTTGGCAGCCATTGTGGAGAACCACTGTCAACCATTGTCAGCATACGGAATTCGACTTGGAAAGTGATTAAACTGCTCATAATTTACGGATATATTGTTGTTATAGAGCTATAAACTTTCGAAAAATATGAAAAAAATCCATTTTCATTTTTTGTTAAATTTAAATAATTATATTACATGATTTGAAGTAAATGAAAAATTGAATTTACTTTGAAAATTCACTATTTAAACAGGATACAAAAAAAATCCCATTTTTATTGCAACTCCAGATCGAAATCAGTATTTCCAATCAGCAATGGTTTACCACGTGCGCCGACACGTACGAGTACCTACGAGATCAATGATGGCCACCGCCTGCTCTGCCACCTACTGCTTACAGTCAGAACATCGGCTCTTGAAAGGAACTCAGTGATATGGTGGTCTACATTGGTCTTATAAGGATTTCGTATATTATGTTGCAGGGCATTGTGATTAATTTATTAAAATTCCATTCCAGGATATGATCGGTCAGCAGTGTCAAAATTTGGAACTATACGATTTCTCTTAGTCGTGTCTGGAACCGCATTCTTCATTTTGTTTTCTGCTCACTGTGCAAATATCATCTCAGTATTGTCCAGGAAAAACACAGATCACGAATCGTTGGCTGCGTTAGCGAAAATAGATGACCTCGTTGTTTTGCCTGAATATGATACAGTTTACAAAGTTATGAAGGTATTGCAATTTATTTTATGATTTCCACCAATGTCTAGATTTTTTTAATTCTCAACAAAAACTTCATAAAAATAGATAACCAAAATAATGACAAAGTGTATGCATCGCGTAGTCAGGCAATCTTATTTTCCTATATGTGATAACTGAATGAAACTGAAACTTACCTTTGTGATTAAACAGAAATTTATTTATCTGAAGAATTAATTATATTTTTTATGCTCAATATTCAGTTATAATACCACAAGAGCTATGAGTATATCCCATGATTTGCATTTGCTTACAGGGCCGTAGCGACCGCCGGGGCAGCCGGGGCGACGCCCCGGGGCCCCCGACCTAAGGGGCCCCAAGTTGAGAAAAAATATTTTCAAGATTTTATTTCCATAAGATTTTTTCATTTTTTTTTTCAGTTAAAAGAAAGGCCCATAAAACACCAAGGTCTCGTCATTTTTTTATGTTGTGAATTTTGGGGCCCCAAATTCCACTTTGGAAACAAAAAGAACTCTTATTGTTATATTTTGTAGATTACTTAGCAAAATTAATGCTTAATGAGGATTAATTGTATTTAAAAGTTTCAAGAAACAAATTAAACTTTTAACTACAAGATAATAGGGCCCAGACACTCAAATTTGGGGCTACTCGAGGTGTAATCAAGCAATACCCCTCGTGCTTCAATCAACTTTTAAATTAATTACTAAAAGAATAAACCAGAAAAAAAGCATCCAATAAAATCCTGAATTTTTCATAATAATGATTCATTTATTGTTATATTTAAATAACTAAACAGTATATTTCATAGTATGTAATATTTATACAACTTTAAAGCAATTCCAAATCTCAACTTCGTTATTTTAATCACTGGAAAGTTAGAAATACTGTAAATAATAGGATTAAAGTAGGTTAATCACTAAACTGTTTAGTAGTCTCATATTTTAATATTCAAACTTTGTAAATTCCATAACTTATTTAGACTATGCCAATTAGAGTAATAAACATATTATAAAACATTAGTGAAGTTTAGAATTTGCAGAAACCGCAAGAAAGTTTTGAATCTTATACTGTAATTAGTTAGTTACGATAATACAAATTTTGTTGATAACAGTTTTGCAAGAAGTTAAGTACCAATTACCTAAGATTCAAAACTTAATATTTAAACAAAATAAACAACTACTTTAGAGCTTAAAAGTATGTGGTAATAATTAAGAAATCTCAACTGATCTTAATTTTAAAAGTTACTTTTTTAACAATGATCCTTGAATTATTCATGTTCATTGTTAAATACTAATTACTATAATGCAACAGTATTTGAAATTTATGAGGTTTTACAGGATTATATTTATGCAAGCTGACTTAGAACACAAATTATGTTTCAGACCACAGTTATCAAAGTTAAATAATAATATACAGATTAACGGAAATTTAAAGCAACATAAATTGACACATAATGAAAACTTCAATGATTACTGATATTAACTAGGGTATATTAACAATAGAAAATATTTAATTGTTTGTCAAAATGTGAAATAATTAGTCAAAAAAATTTAGTGAAGAGTACATTAAATCGTATATATGCTAAGAATTAAGAGTCTCAGTTTATTATATTGACCTAAGCATTAATCAAGATAATTTAATCTGATGAATGAAATGAACAAAAACACATAATGTTACAATAATCCAATAAAATGAGACTCTAGCCTAATATAATGTTTTTTTCTTCTACCCCATTATTCTGAATGAGCTTAAAACTCTTCTATATCTCACCTCTTTCTGCATTTCTTTCTTAGCAAACATTTGCAATTCATCTCCGAATATCTCCTGAGAATTTAAGACCTCCTGATAATCCATTTCTTTAACAAAACTATGATCTTCTATACCATTTGCTTTAAGAAATTCCATATAAGCAACTTGAAAAGCTTGACCTATTGACTGAGCTATGAACTGAGCTTCTTCGCTTTCGAATACGTGACAAATCATCTTTGGTGTTCGACTGATTTTAAGTTCTTCCTCACCGTCCTGAGGTACTATTCTACGCCTGGCCATTAAAACTACGAGTTCGCCAATGTCCGCTATGTAGGAGATCGTACGTAAGGCATGGTCCATCATTATTTCCTAAGGGGAATTAAGAGTACGTTATAAGTAAATTGAACTTTTTATGGTTTTGTTTAATAGTAAAAAATGAAGTAAATCATTAATGGAATTTCAAGTTGAGAAGTCATAAACAAAATAAATTTCATTTTTTTTAGTGTTCCAATTAATTAGAGTACAAGTCTCACAGCTTTGAATGTGAAATCATAAAAGGAATATGTGGATTTAAAATTAATCTCAAATAACCGATTAAAATTAGTGCAAATAATTCATCTTCAAAAACATGGATCGGAACACTTCAAATGTACAACAAAAAAACAGTATAGAAATTGTCATGAGCGTGCTAAAGGATTCCATCTACATTCTCCACAACCATATTTATACAAAAACACAAATTTGAAAATATTTTATTGTAATCAATTTGATATTGTTATTTTGTGGCATATGTCAATTTACTATATGTAAACAGAGTATATAAATAAACATATTATTCTCTCAAATAACATTGAATCTCAAAAAATCTATTAATTTATCACACTTTATTCTTCTGTTCTACTGTTTCTTATAAATAGGAATTTAACATACTGCGAGGCAATTTATTCTTTAACAAAATTGTGTCAATTTCTTTAGTGAATGAAATTTGTAAAAGGATCGGAATTTAAGAAGTTTCTCTTAAAACATGATTGAAACATTTTTATATTATTATCATCAATTCTCTTATTTAGTAGTAAGTTACAACATATTTCTGATCTTGATAGTTTCAAAATGCTGTTAAGCTATACATTTCTTAAAAAATTCACATAATTTTAAAGTGTCTCAAAGCACAGAGTTAATGAACAAAATAATATTTCTTTAAAATACTTGATTGTCATATTAGTTACCTTCAGATCTGTATTGAGAACCATAATCTTTTCTGTTGAGATAAATAAATCGACTTCAGTACTAGGTTGACTTTCGCCATCTGGTGCCTACAAAACAAAACAAAATAAAGAAAGTAAGATTATACTCTGTACAAAATTACAAATTCATTTTAAAATGTGTAGTGCAGGAAAACTATAATAGTTTTTTTGATTAATATTACATATACACTGTGGTAATACTAGTTGAAATTAGAATAATATAATTTTATTATTATTAAATACTATTCAATAACATTCATTTGTCTTTTACCATTTATAACTTTTTGACAATTACAGCTTATATTACTTTTATTACTTTTTGAAGTCTAAAATAATTATGACACTTGTACAAATTATAAGACATGAACAAATAATGAAATTACAAGAACAGTGAAATATTGTTCTTATTCATTCTAAAAAGTCATTATTGATAATTAGTTTAATTACTATTTCATTTTATTAAATTTTGAACTCTTTTTAATTGCTGGTCTAAATAACTTTGAACTATTGTTATTGAACTACTTATCTGTAACTATTATAAAATACAAAAATCAAATATAGAAATGTATGTGGAAACTGGTGTCCGTTCAATAGTTTTATGGAAATAAAAACCGTTAAAACATTTTATTTTGCACTGATGAAAAATATAACTAAGATACTATATTTATAAAAAAAACTTGAATCCAAATCTCTTTCTCTGCTAATTTGTAATATCTGAGAAAAGCAAAAAAAGTAATTCACTCTTTTTTTAGATCAGTATAATTTTTCTTTTTGAAGCACACCTAATTATAAAGAACTTTATAATTCATCAGCTTCAAACTTTCTATATATAACATTAGTTTGATCTAGTTTCCTTAATTAACACAAATTTCTTAACTTTACTTACCAAAGCCTGTAATTTCCATGATAGCAATGATTAAAAAACAAGATAGAAATATTTTTTTTAGAAATTGAGAGAAACATGTAAATAACAAATTCCATCTAAAGCGATAACAAAATGTGAGACACAACTTTACTTTTGCAGTGATATCAACACATATAATCAAAATACTTTAAGGGGCTGCAGATTTTTCATTTGTTTTTTTGTTACGAAGTTGACAAATACTTTTATTTGTACAGTACTTTGAAATAGATTCAGCGCTCTAATAATCATGAAAATGATCTAATAAAAAAATCCAGATAAAAAGACAAGAGTGATGAAGACTGTGAACTAATCAGTCCCAAGTATTTGAGGATTTCATTGTAAACAAATTTCACTGACACAAAAATAATATTTAGTTGATATAAAATCTCATCTAAAACACAATTTTCAAATTGTAATAGTAATACATCGTAAGTTGTATATTGTCCCCCTTTGGCTGAATCTCTCAAAAATGTATTAATTTCATATCTTTCAGAATTGAATACCACAATTATGAGTAAACAATTAGAAATAACTGGAAATTTTACTAAAAGAAATAAGAATAAAGCTGAAATAGTTAGTTTTCCAATATGAATTTGCACCTCATTAGTTCATTAGTCTTCTTGAAGGTAATAATATTGTCTTCAAATTTCAAAAAACAAGACATCACACATTCACATAGACAGTACAAAACATGCAAATTATCTATGGGGGGAAACATGCAAAAGCAGAAGCAAGCAATTCCAGAACTGCTAAGTCCTCTACTCAATAAAAAAACACGCTTCGGGGAATTTTTCGTCTAAGAATATTTCTAAGAGAGTTTATAAAATAATATTTGAAGAAAGAATGGTGCAAAATGAAATTTATAATAATTATAAATAAACTTTATAATAAAAAGAAATAATAAGAAGCAGCTTTTTCTAAAATTGGAGCGCGGGTATAATAAATGAGACGAAAACCCCCCGTTTGCGGTTTGTCTTTCGGTTAAAGGACTTTTAGTGGGATATTTTACAGGGGAGAAAAGTGGCTGTTCACATCGGAAATAGTAAAAGCGATTCAATCAACAAATTGTGAGGGTCGAGAGAGAAGTGGGGTCAGTAGACTTCATGATTTGAGAGATTTCCGTAAATTTATTGATATGTATTTTTGGTGTTTGACTGTCTTGTTTATAAATATCTCAGGGTAAAGGCCAATGCTTTTTTTAACATTTTTCAAAATATGTTAAAAAAACATTTAATTCTTTTTAAAAAAATTATAGCGTCTCTATATTTGCAATTCTCTATTTTTTATTCCTTTTTTCTCAAATTTACTAACTTATAAGATAACATGTATTTGAAAACAAGATACCTGAGCTTTAATATAAAATTCTTCTGAATCTCATATTAGCAAGTACAATAAATATTAGTGCGCCAGTATAAATTAATAAATTGTACTGTATCTTCAAATATATAATAATCTGTTTCATATTTATATATATATATAATATTTCATGCAAGCACACACAGGCATTATTCAGATTAAAAGGGGACAATATAAACAAGACAGTCAATCAACAAATCTAAGAAGCAAATAAGTTCAGTAGATATAGTTATATCATCAAAATCTCAGAGGAAACTCAAATAATTGTCAACCAATCACGTGAGTTGACTTTAATTGGTTAAATACTCTGTGGTAATTGCAGTTGTTACTGTTTTATACATCATAGTTAAGAACAGCACAAGAAACAGTTTGTAGCTTCATTTTTTTGTTGCAGGTCAGATAAATGTGTACATTTCTTAAATTCCATATTTTACTTCAATTTGCATAGAGGGATATCAAAAATTATGCGAAGTTCTTGGTATTTTTTGTACATGTATTACAAGACAAGAAATAGTTTACTGGTATTTCATCAATTAATTTCAGAGTATTATAAACTTGTAAATATTTTTTTATAGAAATTTTTGTTAATAGTAAAACTATATTTTCTGCCACAGAAATCAGTGTATAATGTGAAACTTATATCAGCTCTGTTAATATTAAGGCGGTTTAACTCCTGCAGTAGTCAATACAATTTCAATAAAAGATAAGGAAAAATTTGGGGAAGATGTGGGAATTAATATTTTTCTTTGTACCTTTTATTGTTGTATAAAATGTAATAAAAATTAAACTATCTTAAAATATTAAACATTGTATAGCCTACTGTTCCTGTTCAGCCTTTTAAAAAAAATTGAAAATATTTAAAAATATGAGCTAATTTCCTCAATAATCCCCCACTTCTCTCTGTCCGTCACAAATAGCGTAAATATAAACTGGTGATAAGCACCTTAATCTTAGCAACTGCCTCCTCAACCATAACTTTCTTGAGTCTTTTACGACGTCTTTTCCCAACACTTTCTTCATCTACCTCTATGGAACCGAGAAACTTCAAACGATAAACCGTCCCACTTGTCCCGGATCCCAGTAACGGGACGGGTGGGGGAGGAGGGGGTTGATGTAACATGGGATCAATTAAAGTCGGAGGCCCGCATTGGCCTGGGTCATCGTCCTCAATTGAATCGTCGCTCTCGGTTGTATCAGTGTCGGCATTCGAACCCTGTTGGGAGCCGCCATTTTGGTTTGCCTGGAATTAATGTTAGTTTCGGGGAAGGTTTTTTAGTTTAGGTGTTTTGTTAGTGAAATGATGAAGTTGTTAGTATAGGTTTTCCAAGCAGCTAGATGATTATTTAAAATTTATTGAAAATAGGAAATTACAAAGTGTCCAAAAAATCCTCATTATTTTCTGCTGGTAGGTAAGCAATTAAAATACTTCAATTATGTTAGAAAAAAGGAATCATAATATTACAAAAAGATTTCAAAATGAACCTTTTCTTGAAAATAATATTGACTTTATAAATCTATTACAAACTATTCTTTTCTTAACCAATGTGTATTTAGAAACAAAGCTCCCTTTATGATCGCAGAAGTTTTAGCACTTTTATTTATAAAATTCTTCTTACAAATTGATAATTGATAAAACTTTAATTAAACTTTATTAGAATTGCTTGAAGCAAAGTGATCCATTAATTACAATTTATAATATGGGGATCTGAACTTTTTCAGTTTTAAAAATTTCTCATATTGTTATGCAACCATTTGAAGTTCTAAAACCACAGAAAATTAAGGGAAAAACTTCATTTCTGTGATATTCTCTAATATCAGCATAAAAGTACTTTTAAATGAAAATTCCTAATTTACTTGTTAATTTCAAATATTACTCTACATTATAAGTGTGACTGAACATCAAAATACAGGAAAATGTGCTTTCACAGATAAAACAAATTATGTGAATGTGCTTTCAAAAATATTACAAACATCAATCTGCAGATTATTCAATATTACTTACAAATTAATTCTGCAAATTTAAGAAGATGAAAACTTCATCTTTGTTTAGTAAATTTTTACCCTATTTAAGAAAGAAAAGGGAAAAAATAGAGAAATATAATCTTAGGACAATACAACGCAGATGAGTGGTTTTCGTTTTTTTATTATTATTATTTATAAATCATCACTAAAATAGCAAAAAGAAAAGGAGAGAGAGAGAGAAAAACTAAAAAAACCAAACAAAACAAAATCTTGCAAAAACTCCCAAATCAAGGGTTAATTTTTGCAAACACAACTACAAAAAGACTCAAGAAATAATGAAAAAAAACAAAAACGAAGCAGTAGACCAATAAAAACATCAATAAGGATAAAAAAACATGAAATTTTCTGACCTTTATTCGAGATACGGCTTCCTCTGCTTGCATCATTCGTGTACTTTTAGTGGGTTGGCCCTCACAGACGAGTTGAGTTGAACCCAGATATTGAGCACGGAAAAGTACACCCTCGATCAAAACTGATGGATCATGACGAAAAACTACAAACAAGGAAGGAAAAATTAAAATTAATTCAGTTGTATCAAAATAATAACAAATTATGTCAGCGATTATTCTGCATTATAACATAAAAATTGTTATGGTGTAACCCCAAACAGTCGACAGCAAAACATTGTATTATTACTTCACTAAATATTTACAAATATTGTTACTCTGCAAATGTTTGTTACGAAAAATAATTTACTGATGGAACCATAATTAATTTTCATTATCCAAATGGTATTAAACTATCTTTTCAGTCATGTTATATTTCAGAAATCATTTTCACATTTCATGACAGTTTTAAGAACAAAAAAAATGGAAAACTTCCATAAAAACAATGGAAAGAACAAACAAATCTTGATAATGAATAACGTATTTTGCTTCTGAGAGACATGGATTCATTATTGTTGAATTCATTAATGATTCATTAATGAATAACGTAATAAGGTAAAAAGACTGCATTAAAAAAACTTGATAGAAAATTAGAATGTACCAAAAATCTACTTCTAATGACATTATTACATTATTTTATGCAATTGAATAAATGGATTCAGCATAAATTTTATGCCAACTTTTTATTACACACATTAACTATACTACAAGCAGTCAAGCATTGAGATTAACAATCATGCTATTTAAAGATATTACTTAAAATTACAATATAATTATTATTATTATGAAAGTCTAAAGCAATGCAGCATGCTTTATTGTTAGTTGTAGTAAAAAATATGTCATATGAAAATATTAATTATTTGTGCTCTGAAGGAAGTAATGCAGCTGTTGATGGAAAAAAGAATTCTAGAAGTTTCTTCCGAAAATGATACATTTCGATTTCAACAGACTGTTAATAAGTACATTTGAAAACGAGTTTAAATGAAAGAACAGAAAATAACTGTTTTAGAACGCTGTAAACTAAAATTTATCTCAAGAATTTCGTCGCTAAAGTTATTTCTCAAAATAAAAGTATCATTAGGCTGTATTTTCAACAGTTTTTTTTTCCTTTTTGAGATACTTTATGAGGGTTACGACAAGACCCTAGTCCCTAGATCATACGTTTGGTGAGCTGTTGACGGTAAATCTTTTCACCATGGAGTTAGATGCATTAGATATGATGAAATGTGAAAACTTGATAACATTAAAACGAATTTGATATGTTAACCATGTATACTGTCATATATATATTTTCATGTTTTGCAGTTGACCATCTCACTCGTCAGTATTTTTCTGAGGTCCAATTTCTTAAAGTTTCGAATAGGTTATCAGTTTTCAGTATAGTTTAGTTTCATAATTATTTCAATTCTGCCTCCCACAAATCTGCACTATTATTCTTATTGGTAAAAAAAATAGTAGACCATTCTAAAACACCAGAGAAGTTTGAAAAATCACCTCAATCCCCTCCCCCCGTCCCAATGAGAATCGATGAGTCGTACCCCCCCCCCCCCCAACCAAACCCAACTACCCATAGCCTCTATACCCATACTACAGTTTGAAGGATAAACCAAGCACCACTATTTAAGTTGGCAACCTACAAAAGATCAGCTAATGTTGGAGTGGGGCCAAATAATTCGGACACGACTCTAGAATTATTATTACACACCAAATTAAAGTGTTTCTGGTCTTATGAAGACATGCTTAACAAAAGCTGTTCACAATTATTGTTACAGACATACTGGGTTTCGCGATTTTGAAAGCAGAAAAGTTCAGTATGTCCTAAAAGAAGAGCTAATTTGGAGTTCATCAAGGTTTGAAATCTACATACATGCCTCTGTGGGAAAACCTTGAATCATTGTCTACTTTGGCTGCTGTTTCTCCATTTACCATGCTGAGTAACAACTTTAGAATTTCCTTAAAGATCACAACTATTTCAATAAATCGTATCATCAGTTCTGCACAGTCAATAATCATTTGTAATCACTAATAATCAAATCAATATTCTAGCACTTATATATTTCATGATTGCAGCGTCGTAAACACTGAGGTAACATCGTTTATTAACAATGAACATATGTGTACAGCTAACAGCAATCTTTTGTGTCCCTTCGAAAGCTACTGATTTCGATCAAGTAATATTTATATTATTTGTAAGTATTAACTAGTAACATGAAATTATATTTAAAAAGCTTCAGTTACATGAAATACACATCATCATGATAAAAAAAACATATAGCTATCAAATTTACTAATGGATTATTGTCAGTTTATAAGCTCCCTATAAATAAACAAATTGAGTTAGTTTAGTAGAGAACACATTCTAAAACACATCATGCTTCTATATAAATTCTATCATTCTCTGATATAGAAACACACAAGAAAACTACCAACTCACCGTATAGAATAATATCATCGGAAAGCGAATTTGATTAAAAAAGAGAAAAAGAAACAAATTATTAAGAAGAAAACCCAAAAGAAAATATTTATCTTACCTTCTTTATTTCGGCCTTTCTTTTTACCCATTTCCTAGAGAGAAAAGAAAAAGGAAAATGAGAAAAAACGGTTGCTATGTTATACCATCATATATTTAAATGGTGGTCATTCACTTCTGTGTTATATTATGCGGGCTCAACGCTCAACTTTTTTTTCCCGTTTCGTATAGAGAACTTTTAGTGAAACAATAATCCAACTGTAACAATGAGGGGAATTTTTCGATTAACTCACTCTTTTTTTTGTCGTAAGCGTTTATAGTTATAAAATTCCATATTTCATATCCAGAATTATTATTCTCCGCGCCCATATTATGAATAGGTATGTTTTTAATGCTTTTTATGCGGAAAGTCCGTTTGTAACAAATAAATGTAGATATTACATGACGGTTGGGTGTTTTCGAATAAATGACTTTCAGTTTAATAATACGAAAATAGACAAGAGAATTTAAATGCTGTTTATTATTAGGGATATCCAAAAAAAGTATGTTAGAGGAAATTATAAATTGCTTTGTTAGTTTAAAAATAATACTGAGCGAAATAATAAAATACTGGCAGTATACACTGAGAGTCGATGTATTATAATTAAACATTATGAGTTTATTATGCCAATAAATTGGTTGATTAGTTAGGTCAGTACTGAGCAGTAGTTACTATGCTTATGTCATTATTGTTTTTGTTCATTTCAAAATGGTATATTTGAGAAGACTTTTATTTTTAATGTACAGCTAGAGAAAAATATTTCATTACATAGGCATTTTAAAATAACTATTATTTACTGATATATCAGTATGCAGGTTCAAATAGTAAAATCAAATAGTAATAACTTAGTATAAGGTTAACCAAATAGTTCAAATAGTAAGGTTCAAATGAATGACTATTAAGTATATTATTCATGCACTAATCATATTCGAAAATAGATTTCAACTTCGTGTATTCTTTCGCTAACAGTAACAATGAAAACAATCATTTCGAATATGATTGTTACAAACCCATTTTCAAAGTAATATTCAACAGAAAGTTCTGGAACGCAGCGTCCCTTTCCAAGATAAGTTGGATTTGTTGATAATCTTGAACTTTTTGAAAATGGGTTTCCAATGGCAATTCATTTATTTACAAAATAAATATAAAAAAAAAACATGTTTCTTGCGAAGCAATAACCAAAGTGATTAATAATAATTGATGATGGAAACGAAATAATAACAATAAAAACTTGCAGAAATAGCAACCAAAGAATAATTGTAAGTTAACAAAACAAATATCCATTCTCAGCGAAAATAAAAATATAACAAATAGCAAAAAAACTTGCAAACGAACCTTCGAAACAATTAAATCAGCAATTCTAAAAAATAACGTGCGGCAGAAAACGAAAAATGAACCAAAAACAAAAGTTAGCAAAAATAACAACAATCAATCTTGAAAGAACTATTTTGAACCTTCTTAGTTTTCCCATTTGTATTCTGTTCTTTAGGCGGCGACACATTCTGCGACCCTGGTGTACTTGAAACCAACCCTTGACCGCCACTGCTAGCAGAAGCCGTTGGTGAAACTGGTGAAGTGGCGGCTGATGACACTTTGCCACTGTTGCTGTTACTCGAAGATGTTTTGGTGGGAAGGACAGTGCGGGATTTGGGTTTACGCCAACCGAGCTGGACAAGTAGAAATATTGAGCGGTTATTAAAGTTTTAAGGGTGACAATATTTCAATGACCATGACTAGTCCCTTTATATTTAGAGATAAAAACCTATAAAGAAAACTGCATACAGCTGTGGCCTGCAGTGTTATGCCAGATGATATCCTATATATATGATCGGGTTGTGGGCTACTATGTATATATATTATTACCATCTCACGTTTCTTACAATATCATGGTGTGATTAATGCTACCTTATAAGTTATTAATAAAATATTTCCATTATCGTTAAAATATTTCCATTATCGTTCGTGTCGCGATTTTTAGTGGACAACTCCAAAGGGTAGTTGTGTTCGTGGCCTTCTCACGTACGTTAAAGTTATATT
>JAQIWE010001919.1:0-14376 GCA_034698565.1 Campodea plusiochaeta
TATTACTCAGCCGTGTAATAATATTTTTGTCTAAATATTTTTTACAATGTAGCTGAGATATGAGGTTACAACCCAGTATTGATAATTTTCCCTTTTAAATCAAAATGACTCTTCCACAATGCAAAACAATTTTTGCGTCTCATTGTGCCCCCCTCTCCCCTATACTAATAAACGTAAATATAATTCATTTATATTTTATCCCTATATCATCAATAATTAGGGATTCGAAACCTCCTATCCACCTTGGTATTCTGATCATTAGACAATATATATCATCTAGTTTCGGTAATTTAATCAGCTGTTCTAAATACGCTTTATCATAGTATTTATTATTATTCACTCAACAACGAATAAATAAAAATAAAAATGAAATCACCTATGCTGTGAGTAATATAATAATGTGTTATAAATCAAATCAACATTCCTGTTACTTAATTAATAGCCCGAGAACTGAATGAGCAATATATGTAGAGTCCCGTCTTCCTTGTATAGAGGAAAAGTCTCTTAACTACAAGCAATATACTCTCGAGTGGGAACTTGAGTTGTGTGAAGCGTAAGATTTCAGTGCCTTCCATTAGATAAATTAATCTCTCCAGAGGGCAGAGTGACATCTTCTGATCAATGATTCATGGCTAATTACCTTTCGATATTTTCACTCTACCTTATACGTAAGATACCAGTTCAATATCCACTAAAGTAAGAGGTTTACTAAACTGATTAAGGAAAGATGCTGCATTTAAAAATCAAACGGTGATTGGAAAATATAATTATTGATTAACTTTTGTCTTCAAGTGAAAATCATATATTATAATGATATTTAGGAAATTCCATATTAAGTATTAGGTATCTGGTTAATAACATAATTCTTCGAAATCGTTGGTGTAATTTATGTTACGGTGACTTTTGTTCCTTTTAATGAGCCTCACTGATGATATATGATTTAGGTACTCTGCCTCTATCATCTATATATTTTAAATATAAGAAATTTTAGAAGTATTTTTATTAGAAATTACCGAGAAAGAACTAATTGCTTTTCATTTTACGTCACTTCCTGTTAAAGATCATATACAATTAGTTTCTTTTTTTAAGTTTGTGAAGAGTATTTCAGAAGCTGAATCTAAAGGCAGATTTCATCGTATTTAGTTTTCATGAATTTGATTTATTTTCATAATAAAATTTTATTTTACATCTGTTTACATATCTTGAGGAAAATGAACTGTAAATTATTTTAATGAAGTATCTATACGTGATTACTTCCTGCTGTAAAACTAATTCCTTCTAGAAAGGATAAAAAGTTATTTCCATTAGCTTCATATTGTACTGAGATTGAAAACGACATAATTAATACGAATGTGCAAAAAGAACAGGCCAGAGATTTCTATTGAGCATGAGAGCGATAATCATTATTTAATTGTTTAATTGAAATAATAACTATAATTTAAACATATCTTCAATAAGTAATATGTCAAGAACAATCAATTCACGTTCATTTTTTATAAGCATCAAAAAAACTTTTAGAACAACCCATAAAGAAAGATTATGAGGAAATCCGATATCTTTTCCTCTTCTCTTCTGAAAACAATCAATTTGTTTATTATAATACCAATCAACGCATTATTGGATGAATGCATTGAACTCTATCTGAAAGAAGATCTTAAGAACGTAAGCTGATGCTTTAAATGAAAATTCCAATTCCAAGGTATTGGATTTTTTTCGCTAACTTTTCCAATAAATACAAAATGAATTTAGTAAAGCAGAGTGAACGTCAATAAGTAACACAGTGTTGGAACGTTATGGATATATGAAAAGAAAAATACAAATTTGAACTATACAGTTTCTATGCTGAAACAAGAAAAGTAAAAAAAATAATTACTGAAAGACAACTTACACTGTTTTTTTTAAATGTCTCAATTTAGAGAATAAAGTCGTTGCATTAAAACATGATAATTTAAATATACTTAGATTATGTTTATAGAGGGCCACTGTTGTATAGCTAGCATTGTAGACACTCCATAAAGGTCCCGGGGATTCGATATGGACTCCAACAATATTTATGGTCACAAATGAAAGAATCATCTCTCAATCCGTAAGCCTCTAACTTGCTATTATGAGGTTAGTGAATAATTATAAAAAAAACTGTGTTTCCATATATACATATTTATCAAAATGGTGGGTGTAGTCATTGAAAGAGATAATATCATTTGTACATTTGACATTTAAAGGTCATCGATATTCATACGAATATTGTATCCGATTTTATTCTATTTGACAATGACATGCAAGGTTGGATCATAGCACTGAATCAAGTTCCTAATTCAATATATCACATGGAATACATAATTTATCTCGATACAAAGTATTGAAAGAATTGAAGAAAATTGAAATTTTGACGGAAAGTGAATACCGAATTCGAAGTAATCATTTTAGCTTATTAAAGCTTGTGGAGAATAACTTAAGAGTATATAGCACTTTCCAAACATTCACCAAGACACGTCGATAAGAATAGATGAAGAAAATGTCTACAAATGATAAATTAGAAGGTCATTTACTCTCATCTGTAATCTATACTTTAAAGTGTATATTTATTTCCACTTTATGTTTCCTATATGGCAAATCAATCAACGCAAACTGCTGCAAAAGCATCAAAAAGTGATAAATGAGGAACTCATCTGAGCTATACCATAAACAGAAAGTATAAGCTTTAAGCTACGCCTCAAGTACTACCGTTGAAAGGGGATGCAAAGTAACTCTTCCACCAACTCAAGTGAAATAGATTGTCCATATACCCCTTGTACTGAAGCAGGAAATGGAGAAATTAAAACGTCACAAACATAGCTTCGGGACAAGTTAATCTTTTTATTCTATCAGAATGCATTGGTATAAGCAGATCTGATTAAAAGAAGAAAGTATCAAGATAAAAATATGAGAATTAAAAAGGATTTGTGAAAAATCCGACATGGTATGCAGAGAAAGTACTTACATATTATAAGCCTGATCGTAGAATTATCAGTGGAATAAAATAATACAGTTATCCTACTGAACCATATTAAAAAATATGGATTTTATTGTTACGGTTATTCAGTAATATAAGTTATACAAGTTCAGATATCTAACGAATAAGTCATGTACATTTTTCCTATTTAACACTAATAACTAATAATTTAACATAAAACAGTTCACATTATAATCATATAATTAAAATGATTCTATATCAAAAGTGGTTTGCCTTCAGCGTCCAGTTATTTATGATGTATAGTGATGTAAGATAAGTGAATTAATATACAGCCTGTAAAAGGTTGTATAAAATATTCAAATATTATTACTGTAACTTGATCGAAGATATTTTCTGCATAATTTTCTTTTGTAACTAAAAAATCATGTATATAATAGAAATGGAACTTACACATTTTAATTACAAATCCATACTCTACCAGTTAAACTACTGAAACTATGTAATAGTATACGGTAAATTTATAAAAGAAAATTAATTTCTATTATAATTGGGAAACAATGCGACATATTATATAATATATAAGTGAATGTACAGGTTAATACAGAATTTAGAAGGTTTCCTCAATTACAAAAGTCATAATTATTGCTGAATCCTGACAAAAACATAATATTTACAAAGTTCGTCTCTCATAAGGTATATATGTTTACACGAAAGCAAAGATGAACTGATGCACAAACCTTCTTAGTAGTATCATCATTTCTATAATAAAACATGATCTCCTCGATGAAACCTGTAGAGAGCCAAAAAGTTCTTAGCTCTCTGAAATTTATTAATTACACAATTATCCAATTTCATTTTCGTATAATAATAAGAGTGCGAGTGGCGCCAGCACTTATGAAAAGTTTGTTTTTGGAAGTTAGTAGGAAGGTAAAGGATGAAAATGTAGCAAGAAGAGAGTATTGGAAAGGATCCAATATTCTCTAAGGGCATAATGAGGACCAGGGCCAAATCATATTAAAATAAGGAGAAAAGGTTGTAACTTTAACTTCATCACAATCACTATTTGTTAGTAGATCAATGACTTCCATTCACTATTTTATTGCTAACTGATCAACTTCCTAATATTTTATCAACTTCTCTTAATGTAATAGAGAATATTAATGTGATTGTCGTGCAAAATATGACTTAAAACAGTTATAACACAATAACATGACAATGGATGTATCTGTTGAATATAATGAATGATTACAGTAAAATACCTCATGCTTTTATTTTATGACTTTCTGATGTAATATTTTATAATATAATGTACTCTATATGATTGAAAAGATCATCTTTGCTTTCGTGTGTATGTGGCAGTGTCGCCAAGATCTCGGAGAAGAATAAGTCTTTTTTTTTCGCTAATTATATAGCGTATTATTTTTATTATTGCGATAGAACAGTAAAAATAGTAAATTAATACTAGAAGATTCTTGAAACGTTTGTATTCGAAATATATAATTATGGTTGATTTCATTCTAAATATTATGATTCACTACAGAAATTTGTTCACTGCATGGTTCTGTCGTCAGTTTGAAAATTGAAATTAAATTGTATAATACGTAATAATACTCGACAACGTTCGTCGATACGGAACTATGTGAATCATTGTTAAACTAACATATGATGTAATATGCTGCTCAAGTTTTTCATCGGTAATTTGTATTGCAAGAAACAAAAAGAATAAAAAAGGTATAAGATCTAAGAAGTTTCAACGTTTCCTAATTTTATTTTACTTGGGTTCTGCAAAATGGCAAACACTGATTGATACTGGTAAATTACAATGCTTTACACTTACATTACGGCCAAGTCGGCAATGTGGAATTTAAAAACAATTTTTTCTCTATTCTCATATGGTTCAAGACGTGGAAGACTGTAATGAAACTCCACATTTCTGGAATGGCTGAACTGTAAACCTTTTTCTCCTAAAAAAAACAACATATTTAATCAATTGGAAACTCGCGATGTTCGTGATAATCGGATATAAATAATTTATTTATTTATTTAATCACTTCCAGCGAACATATTTGTTTGAAAAGCTGGTATCTTTCAGGTGCAATAAAGTAAAACTATACCACATGCTCCTAAAAGCAAGAACAAACTGACGTGTGGAAAGTGGCATTAAAATGATGGTTGTGAAGTTGCATTAGTACCAGGAAGTGTGGAGGTACCATTACTTTAAGAGAGTTGTGAAACTCTGTCATCTCTTTAGATCTAAGTTTACTGTCTCAACTGATGCCACAGCTCTTGAATGTATAGTTTGGCTGCTTGAGACCGAAAGAGAAAACTTTACGAACCACCATTCGCCCAAGATAGCTGTAGGTACCCAAAGTTTTACTAATGAACCACTATCACAAACTTACGACTCTCTTATGACCGACACAAAATTTCATAAAATATTTCTTTGCTTTATAATATCTTTCACATTAAAAAGTTGTGTTAGATGTTATTAAAAGGAATCAAATGAAATGCTATTTCATTACGAACATTAAAGCAACAACTTTTTAACCTAATTATGACGTTTTTACTCATATCCGTATTTCACAAAATTTAGCAATTTCCTTAAAGGTTTATTATTGCCAAAGGGTTTTGCAGATATATTAAGTAGAATACTTCAGAGGGATATAGGCAGATCAATTTTTACTTCTTAAATTCACATAGAAGTAATTTGTACGACGCTGCCTTATTGATTTCAGTTAATAACTGAGTGACTTATCACTTTAAAAGTTGTAGATAACCTTCTGAACCATCTTTGAAATAAAAATTATTTGCACCTGGAAGAAATGGCACTTTTATTTTGAATGAAAATGTGGCAATCCTATTGTTTGCGTAGTCTTCCTTTTTATGGCTATTGGAAAAACAATGAATCAGTCCCAAGTGTATAGAAGAGTGTTCTAAACTTCTAATAACTCTTTTGTCTAGTCTTTTCCAAATATTTTCAATTTGCACATGTAATGAAAGTTGAGTTAAGAAAATTACTGTAAAATTTTATGTGTACTTGTGAGCTTCACAAAAGGGTTTTATTGGTTTAATAATTGTCAATAAAATGACAGCTAAACTTTGGATATTAAAGATATTGTGTTATCTACAAAGTATTTGATTTTAGTGTTTCAGTCCATTTGTAGAAGTAACTTAGAAATGACTTTGAGTTCACAACAAGAACAGTGAACTGGATGATATTTTAGCAACAACGTAATTTAAAAAAAAAAAAGGTTAAAAAACTTTTTTTTTGTAAATTATCAATATGTTGTTGAAATTGGTAAAAATATCAAAAACTAGAAAATCTCACACGATATTAATTTAAATATCAAATGGAAATAAATGAATATCAGATAAGTTTAGGATGAATAATCGGGTAATATATTAGTACCCTTATACAAACAGCCATTTATAAATAACAAGTGTTTCCATACATTAAAGTATTCTGTATAATTTGCATAGTGTTATACAATTCAGGAAAATCGGTGTAACTCAATAACAAAAGGTGAAAAAAGAAAATCCATATCTGTAGTCTTGAATACATACGTTATCTCAGAAATCCTCAGTAAAAAATAAATTTCCATAAAAATTCACAAACATTCAAAATAATTCAGAATGCATCAGTACAAAAAAACAGACTCCTGAACAAATATCCTGTATTCGTTCTTCCATATTGTATTTCTCATCTTGAAACAAGTGGAAAGTATATTTCCTTTAACTCATGTCTGGTGGTAGACGAAGATGATATCACATCCTTTAAGTACAACCATAACATTGGTGTGGGAATATGAAGCTCACGGAAAATGCGAGAAGTTAGGAAACTTAACTAAAACACTCCAACTTTCTTCATAGTTGTGCGTGACTCAAACATGAAATGTAGACATCTGTCAGTATGATATTGCTGATAATAGGCGGTTATGTCCTACAGTCACTTCTAACTCAAATAACTTAGTGGAGAAATATTATGAGTCTGGAGATCAAACTACATACATTTCAGTTTATCACAAACGAATGCTTTCTGCATTTAGAATGCGGAAGAGTTATTTTTATATAGGAGGTAAGAGTTTGAGTGACTGATTTTGGAGGTCACTTTTGTAATAAGTACCTTTGAGTTATTCAAAACAAATTGTTTCGAGGTTGGATAGGTCAGAGCTTTCGAAATTATTTTAAACCTCCCATGTCATACTGTTTTCAAACATGAACACGTGATATTCAGTATAATAAAGATGGAGGGGGGGGGGATCTCGTCAGTTTAATACAAAATATACATTATATTTGAAGTGTTATGAGTTTTATGACTTATTTATTGAAAAACTGTCAAATCTCATTATTGTAAAAAAATAACAAATAATAGTTTTCAATTTTATTCTGCATATCGAGAATATTACGAAGAATTGTGAAATCTGTGATTTGGGTTTGAAAAATGGTTCCTGTGTTACACAGGAACCATTTTTCAAACCTACATCACACATTCAACAAGCTTGTGTAGTCAAGATTGCATGTATGTTATTATTGGAATGTGATGATGAGAATTTTTTTGATGAAATGTCAACTTATTCCAATGGTACTTTGAGCATTAACCAAAACAGGTTTACCTTTATTTGTTTTTGAGATTATATTAATGTTTCTTTGCTGTTCAGATCCTGAAGATGGTTCTGCGAGGCCGAAACAATATTGCCGAAGAATACAGAAAATGATTTGTTAAGAAGAAGTTTATCATTGATATTTAATAAACTAAAGATTGATGTTGTGAGTTTCGTTAATGTTTTCGTAGAATGTACTTAACCAATAATTATTATTTTAGTGTATAATTAAAATCTGATTCACCTAATATTTAACGGAATTTTACTTATAATTAAATAATTTAAATCACAATTTTATTGGTCAGAAACATAATGAATTGGAATTTCTGTTAATGACATCATTAGCAATTCCATTATAACTACAATTGAATCTTTATCCACAATAGTAAGCAACACTTCAGCTATTTCTCAACATAAAGTAAAATGACGGTATATCAATAAAATACGGTATATCAATAATGTAACGGTATATCAATAAAATACGGTATATCAATAATGTAACGGTATATCAATAAAATTGAAAAATAAAACAAATCCTACGTTATATTCTCTAAGTCATAATGTTTTATGTTCTTACCTCCTTGGCTTCCCCTCCCATCTTCTATGTCTGCCCAAACTAGGCACCCAACTCCCAGGAGGCAAATTCCTACACCCAGAATGTGGACTAATTTGTAACGCACTTTGAGCACAAGCCACGACAATGCCAATACTGTCGGAATTGAAAAGCAATCCAGCATCTGAAAGACAAATGTTCTCTTTATTTACACTTCCCCCAACAACTTACTCTAATTAACTCTAACATTTGTCTCCACTTTTGTCTCTTGGTTGAGGATCACTCAAGGAAAGGAAAGAATGGAGAAACAAAAAGAATCATTTCGAGTTTATCGACAAAGAACTCACTTAATGGGAAACTTGTCAAAATAACCAGAGGATTTTTTGTTTGGAAATCTGCGAAACCATATAAATGTTATTCTTTCGCAATAAGATTGAATGAAACGATTGAAATCTACGTTAGTCAATATGGAAATTGGTTGAAGTATATCAAAATATAAATTATTTTTTTCTTGACATACAATATATGCAATGACATAATTCTCCAGATATTACAGAAGACATTATGGCGTCAGTTTATGACGTATGAATAACTATAAACTGAAACTACAGTTTTCATTTGATAATAATCCGAAGAGTGGAATTGTTTTACTTTTAAAGAACACAGCTAGTTTTGTTTTCATTTTGATGGATACTTTATACAGTGGAATCCAAGAGATATTGTTAACTGTTTGAATGTTACTGCACACTCTATAATCTAGTAATTTAAACAGTCAAAATAATAATTATAATCGCTAATAAAGTAAGAAATAAATAATATTCAAGAAGAGTTGTATACACTATTATAGAAAATGTCAATAAAAATTTTGAACTTTAAAGTTTTTTACATTATTCTTTATGCAACTTTGAAGATTTCAGTATAAGCAAGTAGAATGATGCTTTGAGTGTTAGTGTCTAGAAAAAGAAATTAAGTATAAGAAAAAAAAACAGACCTAAATTATATGCCTAAGTCCTGTCGCTGATGGCACTATTTTGTAGTAATTACTATACACTGATTTCTGAGGTTACATTTTAGCAGTAACTCTTAGGTTATGTATTGATAAAATAAGTAATTATGGTTTCAAAAATATCTCTAACCTAACAACTACAAAATTACTTTTGAACACTTTCAAAAATCGTATTGTGTTGTGTTATACTGTAGTTCGCTCTGCGTGGTTGAAAACAATAATTATATTCTTATAAAACTTTAGTATAGAAATATTACTTCGAACTTCTTCATATAATATAATTATAAAATCTCAACGGTGCAGAAAATTTGAAATATGAAAATTACTTTTGTTTCTCAGTATCGTACAGTGCTTTATTATCAAACTTTCTCTCTAAAAATATCTTGAGTGCTTTTCTTTATTTCAAACTTAATTATTCGCTATCGCATAATGATTGATTTTTACAGAAAAAGAGCAATCTCTCATAAAGCCAATAATACTTACGCTGTTCACAACGTTTTGTATTATATATATGGAATAAATAAAAGTAAAGTGTATCACAGATAGAGCATAAAAATGGATTCCGGATTGCTCGAGAAACAACATAGGTAAACATGTTATTTCAAAATAATAATATATAATATTCTTAGATATTTCAAAAATGGATTAAAATAGAGTTCTTCTACATCACTTTTGTATTATGCCTGCATGTATTCATATTTTGAATTATATAATTAAGGTTTACTATTCATTACCATTAAAGGCATTACGATAACTTTGTTCGGCTAGTATAAAACAATGAACTATTTGTGTGTTCAGATGAGACCAGTTGTAAGTTCGTTTATATGGAAAAGAGACGCATATAAAATATAAATAGGTTTAATTGTAAGCACATAACAAAATATGAAACTAGCAAATGATAATAAAGTTAGATATTCTGTTTTCTATTTATGAAATTCTATATAGATGAAATAACCAGACAAGATGAGTACTAAAATCTGCAACATACCTGCACACTGGTAAGTGTTGTGTACTGATAGGCTTTGACTACTAGAAAATTTGCTTCTACATCTACTGCTGCTACTACCATATATTTCCATCCCCTGTCTCTTAATATAGGAATAAGACCACCATCTCCAGATCGACATGCTAACCAAGTTGTATATACAGAACACAATGTTACATAACACATGAAGCTTTGAGCTGAAAAAGACAAAAGATGATGCCATAATTAGTATACGCTGCTTAAAAATCTAACAACATTTGCATTTTCAAAATATAGTCCACTGTACTTCACATTGAGCCGGTTTGTTATTTTTTTTATTATATGCTGTATATGAATTAAAACTGTGTGTAGAATCGATGGGAGTTTGAAACAAAATGTAATTTCATCAAAATAAATAGTTTTCCTAAGTTTTAACAACAGTAATTCTACATTAATTGTGTAATGAAGTGTGAAACTAAATATCAAATACAAATACGTACAATGAATGTTCCCTTTGGGAAACATAAAAAGTAGAGATGCGTGTGAGTTAGTTTGATTGAGATCAACTAGTGTAAAATTGTGTGCAGATTTATCAATTCATATCTCGTCCACAATATAGTTCAACATACAAGGTGGTTCAAAAAACTTTACACCAATTTATGAAATGCAATTTCTCCCGATTTATTGAAGATGCAGACTTGAAATAAAAACCAGATGGAGGTTCACTCAATTTCCTATCGATACACTCGTGGTAATATACTTTATCTACAATAACAGTTGCGCTACAGCCTTATCGCTAAAACCTTACTTGAAAAAAAAGTTGAGCGCATAAAAATATCGCGAATTTCTAATTTTTTTGGTTGTTTGCAAACATTTATAAAATCTATCGCTCCGAAATTTTCCATTATATTATAATAATTTGATAAATTATGGCAAAAATTATTTAGAACTCAAACACTGCCCCTTTTATATGCAAATCTAAGTTTACCGTACAAAGTGCCTGAGCATGGAGTAAGTGATTGGGAAAGGTAATATAGGTATTTCTCAACACAGTTCCAAGAATGATACAGTTTAATATGTTGGTTTTTCTCATTATTATCCTTCATTTTATATCCCTATTAAATATTCTAATTCTAAAACAACCGAAAAAGGGAATTTGAGCTGTACAAAATTCTTGCAACTTTTTTTTACGTAAGGTTTTGTGGAAAATGCTGCTGCTATTGGACATGTCACCATAAAATTATATATGTGTGAATAGGCAACTGAATGAACTTTCATATGTGTTTTATTTTAAGTCTGTATCTTCAGTATATCACGAGCAATTGCTAGTTCTCAAGTAGGTGTATAATGTATTGATGTTGCACTATAAAACTGTTCCATGTGGAATAAATACTAGGATATTTTTTCATATAACATTTTATAAGTTATAAAAATATCAACAATATATTCATAGTTGTCCAGATGTCGACTTTAAATAGGAATTACAAAACAATACCTGAAAAGAGTAAAGCAGAAATTGTTACATGGAATGGTAACAAATGACTCGTAGTCGTTTTCGCTGGTGTTATTTGCGAGGGATGTGATTTCAATATATTGAAATAATGATTTCACTGAAGTAATAGAAGTAAGAAACATTACAATATAAAAGAAAACATTTTAATTGCATACCGTAGCTCTGAAGACAAATCATATATTTCACTGAAATCGAGTGAAATTGTACACGGAAAGCAATCCTTAACTTTCGATATACTACAACATTCCTCGAATTCTTGAAGCCAAGAAAGGGCAAGAGGAGCAGCATCCATGATACAAAAAAATAAGATGAAACAGAATATAGCTTTTCTTCACTTTTTCCTTATCATATTAAAAAAGTTGTTCCAAGATGTCTAATCAGATTTTGGAATTTTGTAAATGTGAGACTTCTAGTGTTAAGAGACTTAGCCTCCATGATTTAATTTGATTTCCTTCCTTCATGATACAACTCATCTGCCCTTTGAATTTTCCAAATGACACAATAGAAGAGAAAAATTAACAAGCATTACTTGAAGCACGCCTAAGAAAAGGAAATGAGAAGGAAACAGTCGAGCAAATAAATTAAGGAAGAGGTAAAGATTGAGTGTTGGAAAATTCCATCACCATTAATGTACTCCTTCAGATAGGGGCGATGAAATCACATAAATAACACTACATATATATTACTCAAGATTACAGAAGTGCTTTATTTGCAAGGTATAGTGCAGTGAAGAGAAGCTTCTGCTTAAAGACAAAACTTAATAGGCGTCAAGAGTTCTCGACAGTCATCCCATTTCTAGACATTAGAGTGCTATTCAAAATGACTAACATTTATCTTGCATAATTTACACTGGACTTATTTTAAGGTCTGACAGAGATGAAATGGTACGATATAACAGTGAGCATCAAGAAAAAGGAAGAAAAGATAAATTTTGTTCTTTTCTCTTCTTCGAACAACAGCAAACAGTGCCTGAGGAGGTAGTTAAGAATAAAATATCGCTGGCTTATTCTGTACGTTTTATTATATATATTGTATAGCAATGTGAATAATTATTGTATTTTTCATTCTTCGCCTTTCAGAATAAAGGATATATGTGGCAATAAAGATATTCATGATACTCCCATTTCATTCTATTCGCTGTTTTGCTCTAACAAAATTTAATTTTACTCAAGTATCGTACTTGTCGACAAGATCCTTTGTCTTTGAAAGTTTGTTCATTACATTCAAGTATACTCTTCAGAATAATTTCTTGTAAAAATAAAACGGGCATGGAGTCTTGTTCATAAATTAATAAATTGCTTTTTATTACATGGTGTATTTTTGTTTATTATTTGAGCTAAAGTATATGACAGGTTAAAAAATTGTGACAGTATACGTTGAAATAATTCTCCAAGATATGTTGATTATTTTAATAATAGAAGAGACACAAATGACTTCAGTGCAGTACAATCCTTCTACTTTTATCTATATAGGCCTACATAGTTTTACAGGGATTCACAACGTATGCCACATTTATAAGCTACTTGAGTATTTATCTAAATAATACACCATAATACTTAATCAATATCCAGCAGTGAAATATTTGTTTTATGGAATCCCGTGCTTTTGATCTAATTTGCAAATACTTATTTCGCTGAGTTTGCCCTCTTGGGCTTCCTCAGAAATTTTCGTCAAGAAAGGATGTTTGAAATCTAGAGATGAAATTCTTGGTAACAAGTTGGAATTTCCTTACATTTCTTTATGTAGAGTGATACTTGTAAAGATTCATCGGAAAATATCGAATGATGTATTTCTTAAGAGTTTTCGTGTTATGAAAGTTTCCATGCGATGGATCACAACTGACTCAAAGATTTCTTATTTTTCAAACTTTTTATCGACATGGAAAGTTTATATAATGAAACTCTTCTGCCACATTCATTTGCACGTATAGAGAGTAATTTTTACCCAATAAATTAAGATGATTAATATAGAAGACTTGCTCATGGTAAATTGGTATAATATATTATATGAAGTGCTAATACTGTCGATCGGCATTGATAACCAGCACGAGAAAAGTATAGATTTTGTGTTTCAGAAAACCGATATGTAGTAGATATACAGTAATAATTAATGATTTAATCAATTATTTAACTTTTTCCATTACAGGAATAAACAAAATGTGAAATTATCCTAAATGCACGAAGATATTGTTGAAAGGGTATAGAAATGTTCAGTCTAAGCATCTTGTGAGCTTGTATCTGAAGCAAATATTAGACATTTACGTGGTGAAGAGAGCCACACTTTTACAAAAAAGATTGAGGTCAAATTCTGAATTGCAATAAATAAGTAATAAAAGTGTTAGTAAATCGGTTACATGCTCGGTTACATGAGAAAAAGTGTGCTGTTGAACCAATAATAAAAATTCCAATATTTCATCATTAATCAACTTCAAGAAGCAATAATGAAATGGACATTACATAACTACCATTAAGAAGTTACCGTTGTAACTGTATTCAATTAAGTACTGAAATTTGCGAATATCGTCATTGGTTAAGCATTATTTGGCATTCCGGCTTTTCCGCACTTTTAGTCATTTTTAGATGCGACCTGCAGCGAAGCGCAGAAAGCATCTATTGTCCTCGCAATGTCCGTCCGTCCGTCTGTCCGTCTGTCGCGTGAAACAACTCCTAAACGGCTAGAGATAGGTATAGGGAAGTATATAGAAAAAAATCTCAGAAAAATAATTCCAGTTCACATTTTCATTTTCGAGTCGACCGATCGATATTTCACGAATATCGAGTCGAGAA
>JAQIWE010001920.1:0-14371 GCA_034698565.1 Campodea plusiochaeta
GCTGATCACTTGTTTGGGTGGTTCAAATTGTGTATGATCTATACAATTCGCAGGCTGGTGAAAGAAAACAAATAAGTCGACAAGGATTATCAATTGTTGGAATGTCAGAAACACCCTTGATGGGTTAATCGAGTTGGGTCTGTAAGATTTTGGAAACACTTAATTACAGATCTTTATAAACAGGCAGAAGTTTCTTCTCCGTCTGCATTTTGAGATCAAAAGCAAAATCACTAATCAGTTGCAATAAAATCTCATTTTATGTATAGCCAGCATGACATCAACAATATTATGCTAAATTACTAATTACCCGAATAAAGTTTATTGTATGATAGAAACAAGTAAGGGCTAACAATAATTTCTCTAATGCGTATTGTTGCTTTCATATTGATTATATTGTGAAGACCATTGTTATGTTTATATAATGGCTGATTATTAGCTTATCGTTCTAATAGACAGTTTTTCAATAATGACAAAATTCCTATTATTATTAATGATCTTGCCAAGCTGCTTTCAAATTTATGTTGTATATAAAACAAATATGTTTTCCACGAATAAATGTGAGAGTATAAAATCAGTCATTAAATATGGTGGGTAAAAGTGAATTTCAGGTTGTGCATGATGCAGCTATTTAAACTTTCATTGAACAGGCTCAATTTTTTATAAGCAAAAAACCATGTTTTTGCTAAACAGGCGAAAAATAGTTTTGTTTCATTATATTTCATGTATTTTTAATTTTACGACGTTCGAAAATAGAGTAAATGACAGGAAATTAGTTTTTATGCTAGTTTGAGGTAAATTGAAATATATTGTTCTGAGAGAAATTAGGAATTTGAGCTCTTGATTCAACAGGTATATTAATTCTGCGATTTCTAGCAGTAGTTTATAGTATCCCTGACAATTCTTCATCCTGTCTGTTCGATTGGAAGTCGTTCCTTATTCAGAATAATTAATGGAATTGTAATTATTATTATTATTTTTGAAATATTTGTTTTCAGCAAATAAATTTTATTACTCTCGGGGAACTATAATCAGCAATACTTCAACGAAACATTATCCGCTTTAAACAATATATTACTTTCAACTCAAACAGAAATTACTTCAGCGCAATTCAAACTACTATTTACTTTTACAACCGATTACATTATACAACCCTTCGAAAACTACATAACCCGCAATTATATACCCATCTCCACCCTTTGCATTTCACCCGGGGTAGTGTTTTTGAAATCACCTGTCTCAAGCTGCAATATAAGTTCGTTAATTAATTTGAGCAGTAAGCAGTATCTTGCGGTGAAGCCCTGAGGATACTTGGTGGTACTTTTGGGGGGTTGGGGTGGGGGGTGGGGGATGTTGCCATATTGTGCTACAGCAGTATGTGGTTGCCCCAAATGCGATGTGAATACATGGGTGTCTTAATTATAAAGGGGTTTTCAGGGAGAGTATACGATTTGGGACAGTGGTGTATTTTTCGACCCTAATAATGTTTACGAATTTTCGCAAATCTTATTCGATATGTTATATTGATTGTGCTTTTATACTTAATTACCTATGGCAAAAAAACAAGTAATCGATCGAGATTTTTGTAACTTTTCTTTCGAACTAATATATAAATTACTCTTTTGACATTGTATACTAGTCAGGCTCAGATATAGGGGGGAGTGGCTCTCTTGTCAGGAATATAAAAAAACAGAAGAATGCAGATAACATAAACTAAAAAACATGAGAAAATTACTGTCAAATTTTACAAAATATCAGTAAAAGCAAAATAAGTAAATTTTTAACAATAATTTTCAAAATTTTGTAAGCTCGCTTCAACAAAGGTGCTGGCACTTCGCAAACTGTCTGTTCGAATTTACCTGATTCTCCCTCCCCTGAAATTTGGATCTGAATCCGCGCCTGATATTAGTACCTTCAATATTTTAGTTATACATAAAACCAATCAAAGTCCAGAGATTCCTTATGGATAAACTCACTGAAAATATTATAAGAAAATAATGAACTATTCAGTAGAATGAATTTATTAGGCAGGAAAAGATTGCTAAGGTACAGAAAAGATTGCTAGGGTACAGAAAAGATTGCTAAAATTGCTAAGATACAGAAAACTATTCAAATTCACTCTTTTAAGTTGGCTAAGCTTTTCATTATTTATTCTTAGCGAGTTTTCTGCTCTATAGATATTTAAACTCTGTGAAAGAGAGGGATTATATTATATACTAATATTAACTCACATAGTGGAGCAAAAGTAACTCTTTTTTCAACTGAATGTTAACATACTGTAAGGTGATGTGATGTGACAGAATTATAATATTAGTTTCAGTGAAAAAAACTTTTTAGAAATAAAAAATAAAAGTTCAATATAAATTTTGTGTGAAAAGACACACGACGCTTGTCACTAATCATTTAAAGAATTACAAATTGTCAAGGTTCTCATTGAACTTTTTTGACACAAAGTTTTACTTTTCGAGAAACCCGGAAAGTTCAACAAGAATACATGAATTTATAGTGATTTTTTTTTTTACAAAAATGCAAAAGTACGTCCTATGAACCAAAACATTTATTTTATTTTAATTTTTTTTACCCGAAAAGTTAATCTTTCACCACCTATCGATATCTCCTCTCCCTCCCTACCCCCTTTTAATCTGGCCCTGTAATAGTAGAGGATATCCTCTCTCGTATAAAATTATAGAGTACTTGTGTTCCATATAGCAGACGATAAGAACGGATATAATGAATCGCAGTGCCGTCTGGTGCCTGGTCACTTAACTGCCAGACAAACCAAAACTTTAATTATTATACATAGACTATATATAGATAGATGATATATGCCGGGAGACGGGAAACTTTTGCTGAAGGCGGATTATTTTAGATGTATTATATATAATTCTAGAAGGTTTTTCTTATTCTGGAGTTGCTGTGTGTTGACGGTAGGGGTGGTAGTGTCGCAGACGAAGTTTGGTTTATGATTAACATAAATGGTAATGTGTATTTTATATTTTTTGAGTAATGTAATGTTGGAATTTTCTATTTTCTTATTTTTTTGAATAGGTTAAAAATATGTTAATTTAAGAATAAAAATAAATGGGTTCAGTTCTTGAAGAAAAAAACATATTGAAAGATTGGAGAAATAAAAAATAATGTGGAAGTAAAGTTGAAATCAGAGTCTGCACAAATAAACAATCTGCACTAGATTGTTTTTTAGATTCCAAGATTAAATCTAAGAACTCCAGAGAACTATTGCTAGAAATGACATTTATTGGGTTACATACTGTAGGCTACATCGTTTTCTACACCTTGAATTTGCTCTTTGAATTCAAGCTCCATTTGAAATTATAAAACTGATCATTATAGAACGATTTCGAAGTTTCCTTGCAAACTATCTCAATCATCACTTGCACAAAATCATTCACTCTTCATTAACCCCTCTCCCTCAAAACAACCCGAAACCATTTCTCGGGTACTCCGAACTTTCTCAATTCCCCGTCATCCGAGACCATCTGCCCCATCTAACCCAGTTTTCTCCCATACCCGTATCAAACATTCCAATTCCTTCAATCGTATTTCTCACACTGTCTGACTCGTACCAACCTTTCAGAGTTAAAATTCCATTTCATTCTCATCACGTCCTTCTTTTTTTTCCCTCTCCTTTTTTCTCGTCTTTCTGATCTCGTCCGTTAAAATATCATTTCGCTAATTATATTTTCTTTCAAAATAACATTTTGTGTGTGCGCTACACTCTAATATTTTTAACACCGTCTTCGTAACGTTGGTAGTCGTGTGTTTGGAAAGATGAGGAATTATATTTCAACATGGCGAAATTGTGTCTTCCAGTTTTAAAGAAAATAGAAGCTTATTTGTTAGTTTTTCGAGGTATAGCTAAATGTTTTATTAGGAATAAATTCCATTCATGATTTATTATGTTTCTTCAGTAAATATTTAATATTCGAGTACAGTTTATTTAAATTTTGTATGAAAAACAAACATACCGGTAGAACAAAAAGCGAGCGATGTTTTTTCTTTTATGAAATTGCATAATTATATCGAAGTTAGTAATGGACGTTAATAATTCAGTAATCATACTATGTATAGCAGTATAAAACGTCTATGGGATCTGTGTGCAAACAAATAAAAAATTGGTTCCTGATATTTTCATTAAACTTAAAATATCACTAGAATCAATTTTCATTTGGCTAATTATAGTGGACTGCAAGTTTTACTTCAATTAAAGTGTTATAGGACTGGATGTGGTTTGCAACTCATTAGAACTCCATAACCTGGGTTAGGTAGTTTAACTCTGACCTAGGTTTTGGAGTCCTACTGATCTTTCTTGCTCTGATGAGGGCAATTTTATATTGTTTTGGATTTGAGTTTTGCCATCACTTTTGAGTAATAGTATATTAGCGTATTTTCTTGGCTCTATTTTAATAGAATATGGAATAACTGAAACTGCGTTTCCAATAATAATCACAATACCGTAGATGAAATATTTTATTCGATGTCACAAGATATATACATATACCTAGATACAAACACCAACAATTTGTACTTTCTTTGTACAAATATTATAATATAAATAATATTATTCTACAGGTATAGCGAACTATTTTTCTTTCTTTATATTCCTCCTTTTCTTGTGCCTGATCGGAATATACTCCCTTTTCGTAAATCTATCCTTACTCTCTATGCAACCATCCTCTTTTTCTCTCTCTTCTCTTCCTGTTGCTCATACCCGCATTTGCCGCTACGTTCCAGTGGCAGCACTCTCAAGCGGGCGAGGAAATTGACTGTGGGAGTATGCGCTGTGTTATTCTGCAGTTCTGTTCTCAGTCGGGCTTCGGAGTAGCTTTAGGTTGCCGGTGGATTTAGTTCTCTCCCAGATTTCGAAGGAACTAGTTGGTTTGGACTTGAGTGTTTAGAATTTGCTTCGAGTTTATTGTTCTAAGTGTTTATTTCTGTGATTGGAAACATTCTCAGTGTTCGATTTTTTTAGCGGTTCGAAAGAAATGTTCGATTTCTGGAAAGTTCTCTCGCGTGTTTCCACAACTTCTTGTAAAAGGTTAGTTTTAGATTAATTTCACCATATGGTAGAACTGAACTTAGCCGCAGATGCGTTATTTTCCCAACTCGAAATAAATTACTTAAACCTGACAGGGAAACGGAACTTTTTTCCTGGAAGTGTTTAATTTTTATGAGTTCGAACTTAGAAAAAAAGAGAAGAAAGACCGACTTCTCTTCCTTTTTCTACCCACTCGAAAAACCCGGGTCTTGGTCGCTGAAAGGAAACATGTTGAAGTAATTTACTGATTGCTTGTTTTTCACTCAAACAAAAAAAAAATCCACTTTGCCGCGAACGAAGACGGACGGCTTGAATAAATATCCCTTACGTAATTATTGGAAGGGAATGCTAACATGTCCAAAGCGGAAAAAGAAATGCGGTTTGAAACTTGAGATAAAACGTTTAAAATTAGAAGCAAAAGAAAAAAGATGATAATTCTAGAAGAGAATCTTATTTTTATTATTCTTTTTTCAACATTGCTCTTTTTTTCTTCTTGAAGTTGTGGATTATCTAGAAAAAATATCCCCTTCGGCCTTCGCGTATCATTACCGAGATTTTTACCATCCTTTTTAAAACGACCCGAGTTTTTTATGAAAGGAAACTGCGAAAGTGAAGGACATTAAGTCGATTTAGTTTTATGCCATTCGAAAAAAAAACTTTAAAATTCTCTTCCAAGAATTTTTTTGAAATGTTGACATTTTTATGACGCCTTCCTGTATAACATACAAACTTTGCCAAAGAAGGGAGGGGGAGTCGAAATGTTCATATTACAAACATATACAGAACATATAACGGGGGAGAAAATTCATCGGTCAACCTACCATTTTGCCAAGTTGCTCTTTGCGAGTCGGAATTGAATCTGTATGTACTGCGGGTCGATGATTTTCGTGGGACCGGCGCATTAAAGAGGACAAAAGATTTTTCGGAGAACTCCAAATATACCAAAAGAGTTGGAGAAATGCGTGGCGAATTTTTAGAGGATTTTTACGACAAGGTCTTTTTTTCGTCGGTGTTGTTTTGTAGTTACTTTTTACGGTGGGTATTTAATGGGAAAGAAATTTTTGTGTTCCGAGGAAGTTTTTCAGTTGACTTTTACTGGAAAAAGGAAAAAAAAAGAAAAACGAATTCCATTAATTAATTTTGGAAAATAAGAAAAATGAAAAGTTACATGATTTTAAATAGGACATGTAAAAAAAAATAACAAATCTTTAAAATCGCAAATTTAACTTACTACTGAAACTCCTGAAGCCACCAGAAAAATATGAGAAACCTGAAGGAAAACGCTGGAAACGAAAGTTCGACTATGTCCAAATTCGAACGTTTCACCTAAAAGCAAAGTTTTTCTCTCTTCCTATTTTGTTTCCCCCACTTTATTTTAGACGAAAAACTAAAAGGTGGGGTGCACTTTTTATTTTACTTTTATTATTTTTTCTCCATCACTTTTTTGGTTTTTAATTTCCAGTGACGTGAACTCGACCAGAAATTATTTTAGCCTCGGGACATGGAAATGGGAAAAATGAAAACGACAGCAGAAGAGCTGTGATGTTATTTTCATTGTTCCACTTTTCGAGTTCTAAAGTTGAAAGGTTTCTGGAAAGATTCAGTACGATGTGAAAAATATTTCTGTTGGCTACGAGGTTTTAAAGTATCAGAAATAATACTTTTTTAACTTACTTTTTTTTTAATTCATCAGTTTCCCAAAAAAGTGATACGGTCTCTTTGGGACTGATATCTTGAAAGTGATAAATAAGTAAACCCAGTGATTATAATTATCCAAATTTCCACTATTGCCTTTTTTCCTTCCGAAGGACTGGAACGAGTTTTTGCCAAGCTATTTTGCTTCGTTTACGATGAATTGAGGCTCGAGATCGACAACATACAGGCTTGTTTGAAAAGAGCAGTTTGTTGTTTCCTAAAAGAACTCTACTTTTAGAGTCTTGAAGAACTGTTAGATTAATGGTTAACGACTCGATCCGATCACCTCGAAATTAAAACTTATTTTGCCACGATAAGATTCTATATGGAAAGCCTGCATTTATAAATGAAATGTTTTTAACTGACTACTTTGCATTGGAAAAATAAATTAAGAACGAGAAAAATTTCGGGTCAAGTAGGACTCGAACCCACGACCTCGGTCTATCCATCAGGCCCGTGCTCTACCGACTGAACTTGTCATGATTCTGCCACACCGTAATGATTTTCAGAAAATTACAAATTTCCATTACGCCACAAGAAAGTTACAAATCGAATAACCGCCACTTATCCATCATTGCGCTATAAATAAAGTATATATCTTTTGGCGTTAAAATAGGGACTGCTGCATTATATCCCAATATCTGTTTGAACACATGTTTCCGGGAGTGATAAGAATAGGAAATCATCACCTGTGTTTACTCGATACATTATTGCTTGGCAACGGACTTGTGTTGTTCGATTCTGACAGAGAATTCGAAAAAAGAACTAAGTCATTTCTTCAAATTGATATAATAATAGTGGGACAGAAATAACGATGTTATTTTTGTAAGTGATTGATGTTCGATTTTTTATGTTATATAAATAAAAATCAATTTTTGTAGTTTTTGAATATTCAATATTTGCAGTTTTTTTTACTTTTGTGTTACGGAAGAAAAATAGTCAATTTCAACAGGTCATCAAAAATAGATATAAAACATTTTTTTAAATACTTTAGCGGAGTGAAAAATAATTAATAAAACATAAAAAGTATTAGGCCTATTTTGTACATTCTTAGCTAATGTCATGTTATATCGATAGACATAAAAGACACAATAATATTGTTTATTTTGACGCGACTATTAAAACCCAATAATAGTTTGTTTTTCATTGACCTTTGCTCCCCTTCGTTAATAAAAATGATTGCAAACCTTTTGACCTTTTCGGTGCTTTATAGAGAAACTATTAGCCTCTAGTTATCATTGTCCTATTCATATAGCAGAGCCAATCACAGCTAAAAATAAACTAACTATAATTATTAATATGTTGCAAGTGCATGAAATTTGCACCCACGAGTTAGATATAATGATACATATTTGTTATGAATGAGTTTATGTGATAATAATTCTGGTATAATCCGAAAAAGGAAATGTGGAAGTTTAAAATTGCGATATTTTGCTTGAACGCTTTTTTACGACCTTATTGATATTTTTGTTCCATACGAAAACGTACTTATATTTATATATAATACGAAAAATAAGGCAAATTGTCATAATTGTACTTACTTGTTTAATCCTCTTCACTCTGATTGAAACATAGGACTTCCACAACTTTCTTCTACCTCACTCTGTTTTTGGCATCTTTATATTCAAGTTTAAAAATAATAGTTTTATTTTGCTGATTTAATTTTATTCTTCAGTTAATAAGAGATTGCTGTAAAAAATGGATCAAAAATAAAAGTACATTATAAATGTCGTCATCAAATGCCGCAATTAAAGGGATATTTTTTTCCTGCGGGAAGCCATGTTAGCCATCTTTTCCAACACAGCTTATCGGTCTCTTGTATTCAATAGAGAACAAATAAAGTAAAACGGGATATGTGTGTTGGAAAAGATGGCTTCCCGCTGGAATAAAATACAGGTTTAAAAAAACACAACTAAACAAATACCAGCAATAGAGATCACCGGAGAATCGATGATCTAAAGAAATCTTCCTTAAAAATGTAATGCTTCTTGTACGAACCGAAGATAACAATACACCCATAATTTTAAAACTAATCTTCAACCCTGCAATGAATTTGGACAATAATAATTCCTCTAGTATCAAAAACCACATCATACTCCTGCTGATAAAAACATCTTTCTAATAATAAAACATATAATACACACGAGCTGATGTCATCATTCCTTTACAAACTTCATATAATAGTCGTATATATTTCTCTGTGAGCTGTTGTACATATGTTGTAGTGTGTCAGGGAATAGGCTAGATCTCTCTTTCTAATGAGACAATGGACAGAGGGACAGAATGAAAGTGGTTAAAACAAGATATAAATTATCTCTGATAGTGATGGGTGAAAGAAGAGGAACCGGACAGACTTTCGTTGGATGAAAGGATGAAAATAAGACTTCTGGAGACTTAGTGGTGGGAAATTTTGATTTTGAAATATTGAAGGTTTTTTTGAGGTAGTTTCTGATTATGTCATAGAATTTTCAGCTATTACAAAAAAAAATCAGTAAAAAAAGTGTTCAGCATACCTTTAAAGGAGTATAATTATTTTCACAGCGGGAATAATCTTTTCCAACACACATAAGTCGTTTTACTTTCTTTTTTTCTATTGTACTCGTTTTCCCAAGAGACCGTTAAGCTGTGTCGGAAAAGATTATTCCCGCTGTGAAAATATAAATATACGAAAGAATTCCAAAATAATAAGTTATATACATTTTTTAACCAAAAGTTTAAAATTGATGTATTATTTTCAATACCAGACTGTTTCGAAGTTTTTCGAATCAATATAATTTTCAACACTTGAGACAAAACTCCTACTTTTTAAGACAAATTTCTAACTGAGGAAATAACATACATTTAAAATGTTAAATAAAATAAGTAATCATTATAATATTTATAAAATAATACAAACGTTTTTGTTATTTAGAAATACTATATTTACGACGTTTTGTTCGTTATAAATAGTTTTGCATAGTTGCAGACAGCGATGAATAATAATTACACTATAGCAACCATACATTATTATTAGCGACACGAACAACTGTTTAGTGCTGCATTGGTGATATGGTTCATTACATCATAATGTTTGGTTTCTTTGGCGATGAGTAACTTGCAGTAAATAGTTCAGGAAATTATGTTCGTACCTTCGTAGTTCGGTGAATTTCAACTTTCTTGATTACATTTCATCATTGAAAAATACTGTATTAGGACTATGTACATTGAGTTGAGCTACAGTGATTCAAAAGTAATTAATTTCTCTGCGATGTGTTCTGTAGATATAAATAGTCTTGGGACGTACGATCGTTATTGTAGACATATGCTGTGACATAACTTTTTCGATCTTTGATTTTTTTTAGTATAAAATTTTATGGATATTTTCAAATTTGTTATGAAGATTTTTCTGTTTGTATAATAGAAAGTGTATAAAAGGGAAGTATTATTTTAAATTAAATTATTAGAAGCTTGCAAAGGAATGCGAAGTTCGTCAGTTAAATCATTTCATTTATGGGAAGTATTATTGTTATTTTTTTCATTTATTATGGAAAATTCAAACAAGAGTTCTGAAACAAATCTCTTTGTGTAATATATTTTTTACACTGCCAGCCACAGTGATATCTTCGTTTACTGTATGCACTTGATTCAGGATGTGAAAAATATCCATCTTCATATTTCTTATACTGAAACAAAAATGTTAATGCGGATACCCGTAACAGTAATATCCGTTCATTCATGTGATGTGTTTATCAGGTGCGCCACATAATCCCTCTGCGAGTTCGTGCCCCCCTTTGGGCTCCAATTCTGCCCCAAGATCATTACCAACCATCTATCAGTACCCCTCCTACCATTTACCCCCTGATTACCCCTTCGGCGCCACTAGTAATTTTGGTAATTTGCACACCAGTACTGTGCAGGGGCGCGAACGGATGGGCGTGGCCATATTGAACAGTAGTTCCCCCTGTCCGTCACAGCACGCAAACTAAAACTTCGTGTTCCCCTGTGCAAATTACTCCATCCAACAGCGACCTTGTAAATCTCAGGGGGCACTGACCGACCTCAGAACGTATTGCATTATGGGAATTACGGATTTGATTTGATTAGAATTTATAAATGGAAGGAACCGGATTTTTTTCGTTTTGGTTTTTCGCTCGAGGGTAAGGTTGGTACCGGCTCTCCGTCACGTAATGGTGATCGATAAGAGCAAATCGAATAGACGTTTTCGCTCAGTGAGGATTGATTAGAATTCCCCTTTCGTTGCTGGCCACGCGAATAAATAAGTAAGTTCTACTTTAGCGTATGTTAGATTCGTATTTGATACAACATTGATTTTGAATCGAGTTACATTTTCTAAGAGATTTTTATAGTTTCATGATCCCTAAACAAAGTAAATATTTTTAAATTTGCTGAAATTATTTGTCAAAACTTATGAAAATATTGAGTCTCTTTAGCCTAGTGTTTAAAATAGCATTAAATAAATCAATTCCTACGAATGACAATATAAATCTAAAGATAGTTAATTTAATATTTTCTTATATACCTGTTAGCAGTCTAGGCGAGATGTCCTAGTTCAGTTTATAAAAAAAATCCCACAGCTCTTCTTGAAAAAGGTTCCTATTTTTTACTCATTGATGATTGGTTTTCTGTTTGAAACGTTTGTTAAACTGACGAACAAAATAAATTGAAATGACATACAAACACATTCCGACATTTAACTCCTAAAATCCACCATTAAAAACAAAGTTCTACCCTTTATTGTAAAGTTGTTGCAATCTTTCAATTATTTCTTGAAGTTTTAATACACTGTATAAGGAAGTGAGTGATTGTTCAAAAGAGCAAAGATCACTTTTCGAACATTAGTCTTACACTTTTATACTCGACTATAAATTTAAGTAGCGCAATTAAATGTCAATGTTTTCCCCGGCACATGAAGCGAACTTTCGGGAAATAATCAGCCCTTTGGTGTAAATTTAGATTTTTGTGTTTCTTAGGTTTTTTATGATCGTTGCCCCCTTTTAAGTGATTCCATATAAGGTTACGTTATAGTTTGGGCAGTCATCTATATGCATATATATCATACAAAGGAAACCAAGTTAATTTCCAATTCAAATTACATCCCAAAACGAAATTTGTGTATTTGCATAATTGTATTAATTTGACAGGCGAATAAATAACATAAAATTATAAACTAACTCGTAAGTGCCTTATTGACAGCTTGTATACATATTGATGTCACTGATAAATTTAGATAAATAATACAGTTTTGTTCTTAAAAAAATCGAAAAATATTGATTTTGTTCATAGAATAAAAAAAATATCCGAAATATTGATTTCGTTCAGTGTTCTAATTGTTCGTTTTTCTTCTCGATTTTCATCAATATTGTTATTATTTTGAATTCAGTTCACCATAAATTGCTGAGTTCAGAAACCCTAAACCACTGCGCGATTACAGTGTATACCACCAGTATTTCTCAACTAAATGAACAGCGAACACATAAAAGTGTTCTTCCCAAACAGCGATGATGACCTGCTTCTTTCACAGAATTGTGTTGGTTACAAAAAAACCACGTCGTCTTTTCCGATCGTTGTTGTGCGAACATAATAGCATCGGTTTGTGATTCGGCCTCGTTTTTTTTAAGATGTGTTCTTTGAGAAATATTTTTGTGGGCTTGTGCTGATTGCGATGAACGTGCCTAGTACTCCCCCACTCCCTTGTTTTGTCCTTTTTATTCAACCTCCCACCTACCCACCCACCTCCCACTACAGGGTTGCCCAATAATCCAGAGAAAAGTTTGTTTCGTAAAACTGTGATTTGAAACATTCGCGAGAAGGTCTGTGGTTATCGACCTTATTTTAAATTGATTGTTCTTTTTTTACTCCATTTCTTGACGATGTAGCAAATTTGGGTGGATTATTATTGGCTTGTTTATGATTATTGTTCTCTTTTACAATCATTAAAGTTATTTGTCTTTAAATATTAACTTTTTTTTTTTTTTATCAAAATTAACAGTTATTCTGTTGATATGGGTTTGTTAACCACTATCGACAGGTTAATATTTTGCCATATAGCTTACTTATATATTTCTTCAGGTTCTTTGATTGATTCTGGTCACTAAAATACCAAACTGGTGTAATCTGGAATGTACATGTAGAAATTCTCTAAACCTATTAAATTACTAAAAAAGTTAAAGTGTTCTTGACCCATTTATCTGTTTTAATAAAATAGTATTCTTATTTTTTTTTTTTTTAGAGATCTATGATATATAACCTTACGATTCACACCTTCCAGCATCCCATTTCCGTTTCAATCCCCACGTGACAACCCTATTTCCACCCCCTCCCCTCCCCCTCCACTTCACGTTCTTTTTGGTTGGAAATAATCTTACTATCGCCCGACAAAGTCACGACTTCGCTCTCAAGCACAGCAACTACAGACGCCTAACTTTTTTGGACTAGATTTAAGGATGACGAGTAGAGGGCTTACTTGTAAGGGTCGGGGAACTCTATCGGAACAATCGAAAGGGGGGGGGGGAGGTTTATTGTCTTCTTTACATCGGTATTTTCGTGGATTCTGTAAATTTCTATAATATTATGCAAAACGAAGGTGCAAATAAATGAGAATCTGAAATTTCAATTTTTAATTGTGGCTTCATTGCGTTCCTTCCTTCTATTCTAATTTCCAAATTTCAAGTAAAGTACAGTACATAATGGAGCATAACTAAAACGTCTGATGACAATCAGTCATTTCTGAAATCTGAGCATTTTATTGAGGATACTGAGAGAAAGCTTTTGCTAATCTATTTCATTTCTTTGTAGTTTTGCTCCATTTAATGTGGTATTCACTGTTTAGTGAATAATTCATAGCTAATACAATTGCTGTATTGGTTAAACCTGTATTTTTTCCAGCGGGAAACCAACTTTTCCAACACACATCCCGTTTACAGAGACCGATAAGCTGTGTTGAAAAAGATGGCTTCCTGCAGGGAAAAAATACCCCTTTAAAATAACCGAATTCTGATTACCTTGAAAAAAAAAGAAGCAATCAGGAGATATGTCAGAAAAAAAACTAACAATTCACATAAAAAGGTATTTCATATTTAACATTGAGAAATCGTAATGTCTTTACTCAACTAAGTTAATTTATTTTAAAATTAACTTTGACATGGTACAAAAATATTTAAAATACTTAATTTAAAAGCACCTATTTCGCTCATTTATTTTCAACAACACTAATCCTCTTGAAATGAATGAAGCCATAAAAATTCCACAGAAAACTAAAAAAAAGGTTTAGTTCCATGTCAACCCCCTTGTTCCTATGGTAATTGTGGAACGTAGCAGAAGACAAGCAGGTGATTTTCCCATGTCTGTTAGTGCGGAACGTTTCAGTCATGCGTAGGGGATGATTTTCACTTTTTTTCTTTTCAAACATGGCGGATTAGTTTGCTTCACTTGCTTGACGCCTTGTATATTAACCTAAGAACAAGTGTCAATGGGAAAAAAGGGTTGTCATCATTCTGGTTCTTTTTTGGAGTCTGAAGAGGGTTGAAAACATCGAGACTGTATGGTCTGGCCCTCAAGAACGTTTCACTGAGAAACTGAGAATTGATATGAACTCAAGATTTTTTTTTTTTTTTTTTTTTTTAG
>JAQIWE010001921.1:0-14369 GCA_034698565.1 Campodea plusiochaeta
GATAAAAGCAAAGGTTCTTTGCAAAAATATTGACAGAAATTGCTGTTTTTATTCGGATTTATAACGTAAAACACACTTCAATACATCGTCAGATTCGTAACCATCGGCAATTACCAAAAAAGGTACCAAAATAAAAGTTGTAAAATGAGAGAAAGTGAAAAGAATAATATAAATTAAAAAAAAAATGTTTCAGATTTTTTTTTTCATTCATATGTACACATTTACTTCTTACATGCTTTAAAATAACATAGCAACAGAAATTTTTTCTGTCTTGTTGTTTTAGGAAGCAGAATATGAAGGACAGGGAAAATGATGCTTGGAATGAAGTTACGCCAGATAAGATTTCAACGTTCATTTTATGGTAGAGAAAACTATTAAGCGATGTGATGGATTAATAAGGTCACCATCTTGAATTTCTCAATCAAAAATAAAACTTTTACCCTGGCATTATAATCCAAGAAAAATATTTTTTTCCTTTTTCTCGTTTTACAACTTTTATTATCGATATTTTTCTGTAAATTGACCGTGGTTACGAATCTGCAGTATCTGATTCAATAACCCATATATTGTTGGAAAGAGAATTGATAGAGCTTTAATTTGTTGGTAGAATCAGGTTTCCAGCTCAAACATTTTTCGAGATATTGCTGTTTGAAAATCGCACCAAGTTTTTTGGTCCACCCTGTTAATGAACTAACATTAATTTTTAGATGAGTTTCTAGTGGATGTTTTTAAATTCATTTTATTTGCAGAGCTCTTGATAATGAAGTGATGTACTCCGACACAGCGTAGATTGAAATAGACAACGAGGTAGAGAAGTGGGTCTCATTTGAAAAAAAAAAAAAAAAAAAGTAGTTATGAAATTAATTTTTTATATGCGTAGAGTGTTATGGCTTTTACAACTTTTAATAATTAAAAATTAAACATGGATGTTTAATATTACGATAGTTTATAACACAAGATATCCATGAAAACAAAGTTTTTTTAGATAGAATGAATTATTTTTTAATCAATTTGCACTTTCATTTTCAATGGCATCTAAACACAAAACTAAAGTATGTCTCGTTGAAGAATGTAATGAAAGGAGATGATTAGAAATACTTTTGTTCATTTCTGTTACAATATCTCTCTTTCTATACAAAAAGAAATTTCTGAAAAATCAATATTTTTTGTGCGTAGATCTCGGCTGTACATACTATCCTGGATTAAAGCGGCTTTCATTCTATACTAATTAAGTTACTTTCAATTAAAAAAAATCCTGTTACATGTAGTAATTGTAAATCTACTTCTGAGAATTACAGTTACTTTTCTGTCCAATACAGTTGTATGCAGCAGTATAGGATAATTGGAAGTAGAATATGGTTCCCTTTTCTGGATTATAATATGTATTTGCAATGCAGTGTAATATGTATTCTGTACTTAGAAGTGTAAAGTTATATAATTAAACTAGACTTTACTAGAAGTACAGTACTGTTTAAAAAAAAAAAAAAAAAAATCAAATTGGTGTTGTTATAGTTCAACTTCTGTTGTTTCAGTAATACTGTTTCAGTCTAAGGATAATTGCATTTCCTTTTTTAAATGTGCGAGATTTGAATCACAGAATTTTAGCATTATTAAGTTTGCGGTATAAATAAATGAGATACATTTTCAATGTACAATCAACTTTCATTGGATTAATTCAATTAGTCAAATTATGCACAAAATTTATTGGGTCAAGGGTCATCCTCATTCTCACAGAGGCACAGATCCAGAGTGGGTCATCTGTATAAAATGTACTCCAACCCACAAAAAAAAACTTTATAGGAGTGCATAAATATCATTTTAAAACGCAATCGATTTATCATTCTTAGTTTTTTAGTTATTAAAAAACAAAATTGTAAAGGTATTTTATAGACACCCTGTACAATATATTATATCTGCATATAAAGTTAACCGACGTTATAAGTTGTAATAAAAATATCATTAGGCATTTTTATCATTTCGTCATTAGATAAATACTATCATATTATTTATGATGGTTTTCAAACTTTCCGAATTATAATGTGGGCACTTTATTGTGAAATCATGCAACTCTTATAATGTTTACATAATGGATATACAAATATACTCTATCAAATAGTAATAAAGCTTCAGTAGAAATTATAATGTCATTAGGAATTTAGAGAAATTTTTATACTTCTAACGATTTTTTTTTATTTTAACGAATACATCATACTTTTTGTTTTGTTATATAAAAAATATTTATGAAGACACTCTAGCATCTAGCAGCCATTATACCAAAGTGTCAAATCATTTGTGTAAAACCTTATATCATAATATTATCACACTTTGTATTTTAAGGCTATTAAATTTACAAATGAAATGTTTTAACTGACTACTTTACATTGGAAAAACAAATTAAGAACAATAAAAATTTCGGCTCAAGTGGGACTCGAACCCACGACCTCGGTCTATTAAATTATTAATAATTAATAGTTATTTAATATAATTAAATTTGATGATATGAGTTTTAGTATCATATCATTAAATTCCCCTGCAGTATTTACATCTGCGATTCCCCCGTCATATAGACTCATAATGTCATAAAGCATTTATAAGTAACTTAAAACGATTTGTATAGTAATATTGTGTTAGCGTAAAGAGTAAAGTATCCAGGAATGGAATGACCCATGGTCCAGGGATCGTAACCCAGAGTGAACTTGACCCATGACCCAACTGTCAGAATGGGCCACTGGCGAGCTGTATTAATGGATCACAGTCCACTTGGTCACGTGTGCCATTATACCTGTGGATTACTTACGTCAATAAGTTGGGTCACAAAACCCTTGATCCAATAAAGCAATCTGAAATGGTACCCCATCCATGCAGTGCATGGATGGTTTCGCGAACCCCATTTTTGGGCAGAATATTTCCACTGTATATAGGCTACGATATACCACATGCTCGCCAGACATTAACCGCAGTACTACAACCGTTGATGTCAATTTGCAACTGACTACGCCTGTGATAATCCATTCTTGCAGCCATACTAATCACTCTGATCTCTGCCTGTAGATGGTACTGATGGATACTACTGCCCTCCATCAGGGGTCACAATTAACCACACCTCTTTATACAGGAATAATGGCAAAACCACCTTTCCTAATGCATACACACCAATTCCAATACACTACACTAACCCTAACTAGCCACACTAATGATTTCCTATAAATGACTACTATGCTATCTAACAAGTAAATGCAGATCTCTTGCTACAAAACTAACATGTAAATCCACTTATGGGGGCATTAATGTACTGTACGGGTCCATGCTTTTTGTAGCTCCTCGCAGATAAAGCACTCCTGTGTTATGTTGTTCGGTATTAAATCCAAATAAGGTTCTTCAACATTATACCAAATAAAATGGCGTGAACTCCAGTAGCTTTGTCGGAGGTTTGAAACTCCTAAATAATAATTGACTCAACCAGGCTCGGATCAGGAACCTACAGTACAGCACGCCGCAGTCTGATGTCCAACCCCTATATCAGCATATATAAGCACTTAATATATTGCGTTCAACCACATATAAATAATCAGTTAATATATTGCAGAGATGAACTGAGTTAAAAATATATTTAGATATAATTTTTATGTATATTTTTATTATACAAGCACATCAGTTATATTACTATTTTCGCTTACTGTGAAATTTACTTTTTAAATGTGTATTTTATTAGTATGTTATGAGAAGTGTTAATTTTTACAGCCAGTAATTTCAAACCTCAATGCAAACAGACTGATAATTTCAAATACAAACATAAATGTAAACGCACCATTTAATTGAGACATTGAAATGGGGCGTCTTTTCTTACTCAAAACAAAACGAGCATATTGCTTTGCATTCATTCGCTTCCTTTTCACCAAAATACATTTCAAACGCAACTCAAAAGATTTCACACTACTGTCAGTGATATAAAAACCAAATTCCATGTAATTAGATGTACATTTATCTGCACTTTCGTGTAAAGGAAAAAAATCAGAATATACTACTTGGAAAACTGGTATTGATTCTAGTGGATAAATGCTGAACAATGATTCACCAGTTGCGTCAACATACCATTCGTCAAGATCATTTTGAACTTTACTCTCAAATGACATCAAACACAGAATATTTTCATCCAATTCGGAGTGGCAATACCCGTAATTGACTGTACCTGTAAATGCCATCGCTTTCGAACTTTTAAAGAAAGTATTGTCTGCAAAAGCATACCTTTCAAGTTCATCGAAAATAATTAAGCTTGCAACTTCATAATGTGTATGTACTAATTCTTCCCAGTTTCGAGGTACATCTTCTTTTAAAGGTGTATTTGCCTGCTGTGATATTTTTGCTGATATTGCTACAAATATTACTGTTGACATGAATAACCATATAATTAACAAAATTACCGCTCGAGTTCTTTTTGGCATTTGAAAACAATATTGTAACAGTGGTCTTGATATAAATTCAAATACAATAGTGGACGTAATTTGACGGTAAAGAAACTTTAGTGCACAATATAAACATAGTATTGTTGTAAAAAGACTCAACCAGCTTGCAGGTGCAAAAATATAAGGTAACTGTTTCAAAGAATTGTACTTTTTTACTGGTGTTCGAGTTATGAATCCCAGTTTCTCGTTGTCTGTCATCTTACTTTTGTAAGATTTCTTTAAACTTTTAAAATAATAATAACCTATAGGCCCAAAAATACCGAATTTTGTAAACTTATACGGATTTTTAAAATCGAATTTATCCGGTTTGGTTATATTAAGACATTTACTAACGTAGCCTCGAATTCCTTTGTTACCGTATTCGACATAAATACTTTTTAAATGCATTAGCTCTCTGCGTTGAACAAAAATACTTTGATTAAATTTATGGACAGATTTCAAACTGTTTTCATTAAAATCATGGCAGAACCAGCAAATTGCTTGTAAACCTTTTGAGTTAAATAATGAAATATGTTTCCAGAACCGTTGTAACTGCAATTCTTCCGAGTGTTGAATAAAATTTGTTTCAGATACATTACCAAGCAACATGATGTAATACGTCTGCTTGAAATCACCTTTTAGTAGGAAAATATATGGCATCAATGGGTACTTAAATATCTGATCAACAATAACTAATTCCCAAACGTTTGATTCGATGTTGACGAAGGGTTTGAATCCTTTGTAATCACTCAAAACATAATCTTTCCAAAATTCTTTGTGATATGGTCGATAGCCATACGATGAATTTGTTTTTAAATTATAATAAATCTTGATTGGTATTGAGTCTTGACTCTTATGAATATACTTGGTTAACTGCATAATAGATTTTCTTGTTTTGTTAGAAGTTAAAATAGTGACGTCACCGAATGTCCGGTAGATGTCAGTAGCGTACAGGTTGAAGAAATTCGTCGTCAAGTCTTCTGTTGTTGCAGTAGTTGAGATTTTCACATCTGAGCTACATGGAAGTAAGAATGCCAGATATAATGTTAGAAGAATTAACATTTTTTTAAATTTATTAAAAAATAATAATTTGAAATCAAGATACTAATGAACTTCACTACACACAAAAATTGAGATTGATATTTTCAAAATTCAACCACTTTACTACGAAATTGTTGTAAAAATGGTAGTGCAACTTGACAAAATTGTGAATCTTTTTAGTGGGCACTCTGGCACTTATTTCTCAGAAAAGATTATAACTGTTTATTTGAAATCACCAGAACCTTACTAAAGTTCATCTAGAAATGGCGCAATATTACTGTTCAACATCAAATTTTCAAACAACATTTGACCGCTTTTGATATACAAAAGAAAATTAGCTCGGAATATATAGTTTTCACTGCAGGAATAAACAAACAATTCATGTAGTGTAATAATGACAGTATAATGATACTTTTCCACTTTCATTTCTATCCGTGAGACCGTGACGATACTATGCAAGTGTGTCATTATATTCACATTAGTTCTATATTAAAATAACACATTTGTATTTCGAAACTGATAAAAAGAAGTAAAGAAATTTACTGTAGCTATTTTCCTTTTCTTTTTGTTTTGTTTATGAAATGACTTTATGTCTAGGGGTGAATCACTACACACCAGATCACCACCGCCAAAGTATCGCCAGGTACCACCAAGTATTACCAAATATCATTAAGTATAACCATGTATCATCAAGTATTACCATGTATTATCAAGACCTAAGTATAACCTTGTATCAGCAAACAACCATGTATTTTCAGCAAGTAGAATAGAATAGAATAGTTTATTGTCTTCCTGGCAGCAGCCCAATTGATAAACATAGTTCCACAGAATAAACATAACATAACAATATGTACAAATTAACCTTTCAAACACAGTAGTAATGACATAATTAATAAACACTACAAATACATTTCTTCTCGGAGCGATATAACCTGATCAAGATAGCAGTACACCTGAATTATAATTGTAAGAGGTAGATTAATTCATTTATTAATCATATTTATATTCTTTCCCATTTCAGTTTTTAGATTCTGAGAATTCAAGTCTACCAACTTCACCAATAGTCAAATGTAAATATGGATGGGAGTACGATAAGGCAGAGTACTATCCAAGCATTGTTTCAGAGGTAAGATAACGATAAGTGATACCACAGAAAAATTAACATTATATATAATTATGTTTAAGGTTCTAACTCAAGAGGTATAATATAAAGTTTATCACAAGAGACAGAAAAATTAGCTTCATATACGATCAGTGATTGTACTTTATATCAAGAAATGGATATACATACTGTACAATAATTTCTAAAAATTATACAATGTACATGCATATTGTGAATATCGTTACCAAGAAAGCAAATTACCTCTTTTATTTCATACTAACTTTCGAATATTTATTCATAATCAAATAACCGAATTAAAAAAAAGTCAAAGATGTAGTATGTTAATATTGTCCCTCTTTTCCTTCTCTAAATATTAAATAATTATATACATGAAGTATATTTGAGAAAGGAAACCTACCTTAAATAAGTACTGTGTGTCTGTGTGCAAAACACAGCATACGCTCATTTTAATATTATACAGAATTTCTAATAATGTCCTGATTATTTTTTGGAAGCGAATTAGATTTTCCTTTAGTTTTCTACCAAATATGTTAACATTTTTAAGGTCCATGAAGCGTTTTATGTAACATTTTAGCTCTAGATTACATTCTCCTTTCCCCATTCTGGTGCAATTCCATTGATTGCAGATACCCCTCAATTAAAGGTAAAAAATTTGTGATCATGGATTAGCCCATTACTCCAGCCCCATCATGAACAAAAGTTGTTCAAATTTACCATGAAACAGATCAACGAAAGAGAAGGTAAAATCATGCTGAATTTAGCACTCATAGCTTCATTTCTATGAATAAGGTAAACGTTACTGGTCAATGTTTTACTATATTCTGAAGAAACAGAATATTGTCTTAATTTTAGAGGTCTTCTAATACTAATGTACTCGTATTGCTGTGTGTTCCCAAATATATAATTGTAACTGATCACTTAGTTTTTCAACGAGTTGCGCTGATTTTTATCTTTTGATTGATACTGAAATGTCACTGTTCAAAACCTTATTTCTCATTTATACAGGAGAACAGAACGATTTGAAACTTGCAAGGTTAATGGAAAGTTTCAAATTCGAAGTTCTCCAAAACAACAACTTTATATAAATATTCTTGAAATATAACTTTTCTTTTCAAAGTTTTCTGTTGTAAGTATAACTTGCATGTACATGTCAAAGGACTTCCGCATCCGGTTTAATTCCTTCATAAAAAAGTGTAAATAAAGCGAAAGTAAAATAGCAGAGCATGTATAACAGCTCACGAAAAGAAATCAAAAAGCAAATCTAAAACGTGCAGTGGCTCTAATAAAATGTAAAATATTGTGTTTGGTGTAAACTGACTTATTCAAGTACGACATAATTATCATACATATATTACATAAATGATCCTGTAGGTTCTATCATTGCTTTACGATGCTGCTATGTAAAACACTTGCAAGCATAAACTATTACTAGATATAGCAGTTTCCATCGTGATCTCAGGAAAGACTCAAATTTCTTTACTTACTTTCTCAAAGACTTGAAATGATTAGAATACCACATCAGGTATCTTTTTAAATTTAATTACAAAATGTCAATGCTCAGTGGAACTTTACTGCTTAAACCTATCTAATTTGAGTGATCTCAAACTCATAAGATAATCCTTTCTCTTTCAGTTGGACTGGGTATGTGATGAAGATTGGCGTCCAAGTGCAGCTCAAACCATTTGTTTCGTGGGTAGTGTTGTGGGTTCAGTTATATTCGGTTGGGTAGCAGATCATTGGGGAAGACTTCCAACCTTCATTATTTCCAACTTGTGTGTAGCTATTGCAGGGATTGGTGTGGCTTTCGTCAATTCGTTTGAAGTGTTTGCAACTCTCAGGTTCTTCACTGGAGTTGGAATTAGTACCTTTAACATGATGATTTATATTACATGTAAGTATTACATGTATTCGTATTTTTACTGGAGAGGAGTATGCGGTGACAGATGGTGGCACAAATATGAAATTTCTCGCTATCATCATCCCGAAAACAGAAACGAGAATAAGAGGTGACCATGTGAGATGGAAATTACTGATTCTCATATCACGTTTTCATTTGCCAGAGAACGATAATTTATAGCACTATAGTCTCAGAAGAAGAAACTGGTGTATGTTTTCTAATCTAAAAGATTTGAGACGAGAAAATTCTTAAGATGGCGTTTATATGAGAAATTAAAGATGTTAAAAAACTGGGGAGTTGCAAAATAAATATAATTTCTTCCGCCAGATCAAATTATAATCGGTCGAGAAAAATAAAAAGATTTGCTGATCATGAATATATTCATGATTCATTATATTATATGTTAAACGAAGATTAAGAAATGCATAGAAGCATTCTTTTCAGTGTATATGACATTGTTACTGCATGAAGTATGACAGTAATTTACCATTTTTTTTTCTTTTTTGCAGTGCAAGAATATGTACCTGTTGAAAAGCGTTCATTTGTTGCCAATTTTCCACAAGCAGTCTTCCTAACTCTTGGTTTAGCAACATTACCATGGATAGCATATGGACTGTGGGATTGGAGGACTCTAGCATTAGTTATATCATGTCCATTCCTAGTCGTCATATTTGCTCCATGGTAAGAGTTTACTAATTCTCATTATTAAAATATAAAAAAATTGTGAGAGATCAAATTGTGATCTCTTACTACATTTTGGTAAAAATTTGCAGTCCGAAAATTTGATTTCTTATACCAATAGGAGTATGTTTAGTAACTTGGTGCAACCTCTCTGCTTAGGTTTTTTCCCGAATCCAGTAGATGGTTACTTTCAAAAGGAAAAGTTGAAAAGGCTGAGAAGATACTTCGAAGAGTGGCAAAGATTAATGGAAAGAAAGTACCTGAAGAAATATATAAGGAATTTCAAGTGAGTAACGTATTTTAATCTTTTCTTTTTGCCCATTTCATATTTTAAGCAAAACTAAAAAAAAATAACATTTCTAGATGAAAGCTGACAGCATAATAATTATATTCTACAGATCACTATAGTCATCATTGTTACAGTAAAGAGAAAAGTTCACATATCTTTAACAGTCGTTTTCTCATTTCGTTATTTATATAGGCTTCTGCAGATGTACTTATGGAACGTCAGAAACAAGACAAACAATCGTATTTAGATCTTTTTCGAACACCAGTTATGAGAAAGCGGTTCATTCTTATGGGATTAGCATGGTAAGAAATCTGGTTGGATCAATTTCAGCTGTAGACAGTCCATTTCCATGGATGAGAAAAATAAACCACAATCCTAAAAATATAATATTAGAATTTGCTAATTCTCATTCTGTACTCCTACTCGTTCAATATATCTACAGTCCGCGCCATGGTTCTTGAGCTCTGAGACCATACACTTTCTAATGTTATTCTTATGGAGTTATCCACTCTCTCAGGGGTCAAGAACGGTGGTGCGGACTTTAACACTTTTTAATTTACTGTAATCAGAAATATTTTTAAATCGAAATTGTATGAAATAAAAAATGTTTTCCTTATTTTTGAGAGATTATAGCTGTAAATTAGCAAAGATACTAACAATTGCTACAATTCTGAATTCAACACAATTAAATAAAGTATTACATATAAGCTGCCGTTGCCTCGAAAAAAATTGGGAAACATCAAAATAATATGTTATATTTTCAAAACATTTAATCGTCCTCTCTCATAATGTAATGTTTCTCGCTCCCCTGCTATCTAACATATGGGTGAATGTAGAATAACTTATTATGGATGATGTAATCGCATCTCTCATTATGACTTTAGAATTTTAGGAACATTAATTTCAGTGTCATATTGACCTACTCATATTTTAATTTCAGGATGTTACTCTGGCTTTCTTACGACGGTCATGTTCGTAATTTAAACAACTTGAACTCCAGTTTATTCGTAACTTTCACTATCGGTGGAGTATTGGAGCTTCCAGCTGATTTGTTAACAATTTATCTTCTTGATGCTCTTGGTAGAAGATGGACTGTTGCTGGATCGTTTCTCATGAGTGGAGTGGTTTATTTAGTAGCTGCTGGAGCCCTTCAAGCCGGTATGCGTAGAACAATTTGAATTTGATCGGCTATCGTCACTATGTTTCATTTATTCAAATCGGAAAGTGGCGTTTCTTTCAATTTTTGTAATGTTGGAATATATCAAATCGAAATTCTCCTCACTTTATAGCAGACTGGGTTGGTTTAACAGATCATATTCGCCAGAGTATGAATTACAATAATAGTATGAAACTACACTAACATTACTCAATTAAGGCATTAAAAATCTTTTACTCCTCAAGTGAATACAGACAAATTCAAATTGAACAGCATAAGAAACGTAACCTGCAGCAATAGTTGTTCTATCGTTTGAGGGGGGTAGAAAATGGTCCTTTCCGAAGTAAACTAATTCTATATAATTGGCATTCTTATAGGTGGCGTACTGTCCATTGCAATATTCGCATTAGCTGGTCGTTTCTTCATAACTATAACAGTGAATTCATTTAGTCAACTTACAATGGAATTACTCCCTACACCACTAAGAGGTCAAGGAACTTGTTTGCTCAGTGTTTGTGCCTTTGTTGCAGCTTGCTTTTCACCTTATATTGTTTATATGGTAAGTTCAATGCTTCTTTTGAGTTTTTGTCATTGACTGATACTTTACCTTACATTTAATTTAAATATTTCTACAGAGCTTGTATCAGTGTATAGAACAACTTAATCTCGTAGTCATTGATCAACTATCGTCGGACAATATTACGCTTTTAAAAAATTAGTTATGTATTAACAAACCATTGCTTTTGCTAATTCACAATAAAGATATTGCTAATTCACAATAATATGATGAATAGCTGACGTTAGAAGAATCCACAAAAAAACGCTATATTAGGACCATTCCAGCAAATTGTCGATTTTTTGACATGTTTCGAGACTCCATTCTCAAAATACGAGTCAATAATTATTTCTGCTGGAATGGTCTGAAGATTTTACTGTGTATTCTTGTAACGTCAAATATTCACGTCCAGTACATCATCATGAAAGTTTTCGTATGATAATTAGTTTAGGCTGCAAAATAATCATTGCATCGCTTCTGAAGTATTCCCAACCCAAGTCTGATTTACTCCGCCATCATGCAGAAAGAGACTATTTTAGTTTCCGTTTGTTGCGGAACTTGTCTATTGATTGATGATAATACTGCTGTGCATCACAGTTCTTTTTTAAATATAACAACATTAATATATTTAGCTTAAACAAAGATGGAATATTTGGAAGATGGAGTGACTTAAACACTTGACTATCACAATATAACTATCCCCGACTATGTAAGATGAATACACAAATAAAATTGTGGTATGTGTTGGATCATTTCATTCTTTTATTTCCAGGGTAGTCATAGTGCCTTACTTCCCTTCATAACTTTTGGAATCTTATCACTTATTGGTGGCAGTACGTGTTTATTACTACCTGAAACAGCTGATGAACCTTTACCTAATTCTTTAAAAGAAGCCGAAGATTTTGGTCACAATCAACCATTATTTCTTATTCCTGCCATAGAAAAGAGAAAACGAAAGAAGCTAAATAAATCACCCTCAGGTAAGACTAAAATCCAGGATAAATAAATTATCAGTTCGAACAAATAAAAGATCTAATGTTGATAAGTGAGTCTCCTTATTAAGTGAACTCGATGTGAAAATAAAAGCTCCTTTTAATAAATGTTTTTTTTTAGTAAATCCTCGACTGACTCCTCTTGTAATTCACAAAATTGATCATGATATTTAAATATCAAACATAATAGTTACTCATCTCATCTCACCCCTTCACTATTTCTTTTAATTGGCACTAACGAATGGTTAAAATCCATCACTTTTCTTTCAAAATTTTCGTAAGTTCAATTCAGAATATTTTTAACATACATACGGTACAACTATTACAAAAAATTTGCTGATACAATATTTCATCACCAAAGAAGATATTTTTTGTTATAGAAGTTACTAATCCTCAGTGAACGAACTTTATATCCATAGCATAACTCATAATGGGAAATCATAGAGAAATTTAAATGTTTTCAGAATACAGTCGAGGAGCCTCAATTTTACAGAATTTAAATATATATATAGTGGTGCCGAAATATAAAGTCCACAGACGACCTTTTATTTTTATAACTTGTGTTAGTTTTTATCGTGTCAGGGCAGTCAGGTCATTAAAACTGAGATACATATAGGAGAGAGAACAATATTATAATATGCAATTTCAACGTTTTTCTCTCTCATTTCAGTTTCTTCTCCAACTGACAGTGGAGATGTTCGAATTTCTCTCATCAGTGATGCTCTTACGCCAAAGACAGAAACACCAATCACAAATGGAATTGTTAGAGACCATACAGAAAATGAAGAAGCAAAAACATTACTTTAGAAAAATTTCAATTCTTCGCTTAACTCTGCAAGTTGTGATATTTTTAATTATGTGACATACTTTCGAAGAGTATGCAAAATATTTTTATAATATAAGCTGCCTTTTATTTTAGTATGTCCATGCGTAATGGAAATTTCCGAGCTATATACAAATTCAACAATATAGTTTAGTTTGGATTTTGGAGAAGAAAAATTAAAGAGAAACAGATTTGAAGAAGAGTCATTAGAAGGTCATAGTCCTCACACCATCTTTATGTCATTTCACAATACTATAAGTAATTTACTTGTTAAATTTATCTTCATAAAATCTCTTTACATATATTTCCTTCTGATTTTTCATAAACTTGTTACTTTCATTTACGCAATTTTTATTACTTTATGTCATGGTTTGAAGGTTTCTAATTAATAGGAGTTCCAGTTTCTGAAACTGCAAGAATGCTTTAATAAAATTAGAACTGTAGCTGGAATGCTCGATAAGATTCTCAACTCTCTTGGTCTTGGAGTCACATTAATAGCCAATTCTTTATGGTAGGGCATATACGCGCAAATCTTCTATTTTCTACAATAAAATCGAATCTAAATCAACAAAATTGTATGCAAATAAAATTGTTGATGCAAAGAACAATATATCTTACCTGACAATTTGATCACACTGCCGAACGAAAATAAGGTGATTGAATAATAACAACATTTTTCTTAAATTAAAAATTACCATAGCTTGTAATCATTATTACAATGCGTGTGCCCTACTCCACCTATATACCTGAACACTATAATGCATTATTATACTGTATGAATAATTACGATTAATGCTACCATAATATACAAGCTTGATGCTGTATAAGCTTGTGACTGTGGGACAATATGATCCTCAATTATAGTGAGATTTTTAGATAAAATAAAAAATTGAAAGTTATGAGAATGTTTAATATTCTTTTTTTTTGTAATTTTTCTATAATTATTGTATTTATCATTGTTATTTCATTTGTTATCACTTCCTATAAACCCTGTAAAATGAGATTGTCATCTTAATTACATTTATGGGCCAATAAATAAATAAAATAAAATAAATAGAAAATTGAAAATAACATTTGTCAGATTTCATTTTTATTGAAGGACGGTCATGTGCAAATAAGGCAGTAAAGGGATTTCCATTGATTATAGTAATGACTCCATCTAACTTAATCAGTTATTTACCAAAGTAAAACAATTCAGCAAATGTTTCATCAGTAGATCTTGAAGTCTAAAATACAGCCATATGACAATATGCCAAGGTTGAGGAATCGATAATTCATGAATCTGTCAAATACAATTCGCCTATTGCACGAAAAGCGATCCTGTTGGTTGAACTAATCCAAAATGGCGTGTCATGGTGTATAGAAAGCA
>JAQIWE010001922.1:0-14368 GCA_034698565.1 Campodea plusiochaeta
TAAAGCGATTTTTACTGAAAAGTATCTTAATTTGGAAAAATTGTTTAAAATCAATGATTTTATCAATGAAAAACACAGCAATATTTTTTTTTATTGTTTCATCATTTTTATTCTCAATAAACTATGAATCAATAAAATTTAAAAATCTGACATTAGATAACATCGCCCTAACGTTTATGTAACGTTTATTTGCAACTTGTAACTTTGTAACTTTAATTCAACATTCGGGCAACGTTGCGGTAATGTTAGCTGGTTGACTGGGTAGTAGGCCTATTACAAAAAAATCATTATCAGTTTCCTTTACAGTAGTTGGCTATTCTTATTTTATAGCGGGAACTTTACGTAAACGTAATACTAATCATTTAATAAGGTATTTCAGTATTTTCTCAAGTTTAGCAAGTAATTGGATTGGGAAACACAAAAAAGTAAAATGCAAATCGATAGTGAATCTCAGTTGAATGAGAAAGTAGAACTATCGATTATCAAACAACAAAGTAATTATTGTAAGTTTTGTAAGGATGAATCAATAATCATCAGCAACACGAGCAACACCGATGACGCATAATCTTATATCCATTGTCATATTCCAGTATCACAGTATTCAGCACTATAAAGCAGAGGGGGGAGGGAGAGGCATATGACCCTTTAATTCGTCGGGGAGTAAAATATAATACATATATTAAATAATATTGATAGAAATCTCGAAAAAGTTAAAAATTTCGCTTTCGCCATCGCAACATAGTCATTCAAATTACCACTTTCCTTTCAATGTAAATTAAACATGATACTTGCAGAGTCTGCTGACTTCTTGGATGAGGTATATTATCAAAAGCTCTTAGCTGAACTTAATAAATTATATTATGATAGTATTATCTTAAATGCTGAGAAGTAATCAGAAAAAAGAAACGTTTACCAATTACTTTAAAACTAAAGAATTCTTACAAATAATGTTCTTACAATAATGTGAATTTATTATGAATTTCAGTGCATATGTGGATAAAGATAAAAATGTAAAAGTGAATGTAGTCTGTTTTCAAGAAAATATTAATCTATCTATCAATGCTGGAATATTGTTATTTTCATATTATTTAAGTCTTGGAATAGAAATGACCGACTTTGGAATAGAAATGACCGACGTCATATATTCGAAGATTCTAAGAGATTTTTTATGAATTTATTCAATAGGGCATGTTTCTATGGAAATAAGAGGAGAAAAATAACATATTCGTAATTTGAATACTATTAAAATAATATCGAAGTTACTACTTTGACCTTCCCTGCCCGTCGGGGAAGCTTGACCCCCTGTCGGGCATAGGTTTGGCGCAATTTGATTATTTGTTCTTTTATAGTATACTAGAGAGGGTCAGATACTACACTAAGTGCAGTTAGGGAAGCAAAATAACAACAAAAGTCAGCTGTAGTGTCCAAGACGCAGCTACGTAGACTTTAGATCATAATATAAGAGTAATTTTGAGCTAGAGAAATCTAAAGTTTCTAAGTGCAATTTTACCCTTATACTATCGTTGACGTTACGCACCCAAAGTCTGACGTACACGTAACGCACCCAAAGTTTGACGTACACGTAACGCACCCAAAGTCGGACGTACACGTAACGCTGTACTGTCCAAGACGCAGGTAGACTTCTCGTTTATATGTATGATTATAGAAACAAATCCATATAACTTACTTTATCACGAAGTGTCGCTGAGTTCGCTATTGCAAAGGGCCAGAGTGCCGCATCTTTCAGAGAACAGCTGATTTCTTTGCGAGATATATTTATTTTCTTCTTCCTGCCTACTGAAATAAAACAGAAGTCGCTGTTTTGGCTTTTGTAAATTTTACTGTATTTATATTGAGTTTCTTTTTAGAGCACACAAGAAAAAATTATATAAATATTAGGGAACGATGTTTATTATGCCAGTAAACTTTCATCATAACTGTAAATATGTCTGTTTTTAATTTCGGTGTACTTTTATTTTTAAGAAATGTGTTGGCTATACAATAATTCGTTCTCTAATTTCGCAATGATTCACAGGACTTGCAGATTTACCAAGTATAGTGCTTTATTTCACCGTGTCAATACTGTCAACACTTAACAGAGATATAATAATCTATACTGAGTGAAATTATTGCAGATGAAATTTCTTTCTTGCTGGTGTTTATTCAAATCGCTACTGAGCCCACAAATCAATGTATACATGAAATTTCACATCAAACAATCCCTTGATGATCTGAGAATAAATTGACCTGCTGGTATTTATAAAAGGTACAATCATATGTCATAACGTAATATCATATTTGTTATGAAAACATTTAATTGACCATTTAACTTTAAATTTGGGGCAGAAATTAACTTTTCTGAATAACTACGATAAATACTGTATATATCACATGAAAATAAACCACAAATCACTAACTAGAAAGATGGGAAAATATTCTTCGTATAGTCAATTGTCGATTGATTAGCAGTATCAAACATACCAATTTACGAAATGCAATTTCTCAAAAACTATGGAAGCTACATTTATGAAATAAAAGTCAATTTAACATTCATGCAATTCTGTTTCCAGAAATGTACACTTTTATAACAATATTTTCCGGATTACGGTCGTAAACGGGTTTAAAAAAAATCAAATCCAAATTTGTTAATTTACCGTTTTTCACAACTTTCGCAGATTTTCTTTCGGAAACCCGTTTACGGCCGTAATCCGGAAAATATTGTCATAAAACTATATATTGTTGGATACAGAATTGCATGAACTTTACATTGGTTTTTATTTCATAAACGTAGCTACCATAGATTTTGAGAAATTACTATTTCTTTGCGGAAAATACAAATTTGTCCATTTACCTCTTTTGACAATCGTTTAGGGTAGATTTTTTAAGAAAAGCCGTAATCCGGAAGCTATTGTTGTAAAACTAAGTTATATATTGCCGGAAAGAGAATTGCGTGAACTTTCAATTGGTTTTTATTTCATTAATGTAGCTGGTATAGTTTTTGTATTTCGTAAATTAATGACACTATTGACACTAGTTTTGGACCACAATGTATATGTTTTAAAAATGCGTATTTCAGCAGTTTAATTACAAAAATTACATATTTTTAATTGTGTTACAAGTACGAGAAGGTAATACTGAGAACTGCTGTTTTCTTACCATTCAAAATGCAACATCTGACCCAAATTTAAAGCTCTCTGTTTTTTAAGTTAAAGGAGATTTACCTTGAGGAGTAGTATGTCCACTAGAAAATTCCGTAGAAGACGATTCTTCATTTTGTGAGGCGGTTTTACCAGTATAATCCATCCTTCCCAACATTCGACTAGTGGATTGTTGAAGCTTTTTAATTCTCCTCTTTGGTGTATTTAATGGTGAAAATGTCACTTTCATCTGAAGTCGAGATTCAAAAGGCATCGCAATCGGAGATGAGCCAGCCATAGTTAAAACCCAATTGGTACCATCATTTGTCATATTGCATTCTGAAGAAGGTGTTAATCCTGTTTTTGATGGTGAAGGCGGATGAGATGCATGCTTTGGAGTTCTTTCTCCAGTTCCTTGGTATCTTTCCCTCTCTGGTGATAAATATTCAGTATTACTATCACATGTAGCTGCTTTAGACCAAGTCTTTTCTAATTTAGCGTAACGATTATTTCTAGGTTGAGTGTGGAAAAATGTGTTTGCTGGTTGTGGAATTTTAGTCGATGGAGATCTCAAATGTGTCGCTGGTGATGAAGGAGCTGTTGATTCTTCTGTGATATCAGTCATATATCCATTGCAATCACTTAGTGTGGAATATGAGATTTTACTTCCATCAGAATTGGAAGATGATGATAGAGGATATGCTTCATTTCCGTCGTAATTAGGAATTAATTGCTGTACATCGTGAAGACTCATTGGTCTTTCTTTCCTTTGTGTTGTAAGTTGGTTTTGAAGTGCTTGGAACGAACGTAGATCTTCTTGTAGTTTATCTGGTAAATAGGAGTTTATGATAGCTTCTTCGGGGTATTCTGAGCTGTTTTGCGAACTTTTGATGTTTGGCAATGGTGACTCAACAATACATGATTCTTTTTCTAAACGTCCTCTTTGTGGAGAATGAGTAATAATTGGCATTCCATAGGAATCTAGATCATCTGCACTACGTAAGCATGCTTGATGACTACTTGATCTTCTTGACAGAAGTTTGTTATCCCTTTGATGTTTTGTAGATGATGGTTGTTTTATGACATAAAGTATTTCTTCTTCTGTAACAGGCGCTTGTTTCATTCTTCGTTTATGTAAAGAACTGTTTGATATATCCGGAACAATTGAGTTGACTCTTCTTGGTATTTTAGAAGCTGGCGATTTAGGTTCAATTGGCAGCTTATTTTCTTCGGAAGTAGATCTTTCTGATTCTTTTGGAATAGTTTCAGAATTTTCTTCAGTTGTTTTATCAATATTTGTGACTTCAGTATTACTTTTATCTGCTGTTTTTTTTATTTCTTCAATTTCTTCTTTGCTTTTGCTGTGACAGACATCAATACTTTGGGACTTTTGAATTGGTTTCTTCTTTGAGATAATTTTCTTGTTTTCTTTCTTGGTTGGTTGGATGCTGTTTTCAGGTTCTTGATCAGTATCATCCTTTTTCTGCTTAACATTGGTTTCTTTTTTTGTGCTCGCTCTTCTTAGTTGGGGTTTTCTGTTGTTATTTGGCGTCTTTTCATTTGTCCTTTGATTCAGTTTGTTAACTTCGTTTTCTACAACGTTCACAACCTTTTGATAAACGTCTACTGTACGCCTTAATCTATCTTTATTTTCTCCACTTCTAGCTGGACTTTCATCGAAGGAATTAACTGGTGTTATTTCCATAGTCTTTTCTTTCGCAATAGGTGCTGGAAACACGGGATCGCTGATGTTGGTAGTTCTTTCAGTATTTCGTTTTCTTCGTTTTGCTTGAACGTTGTTTTTCGTTCGTGTATTGTTCCTAAATTCATCTGAATATACTTCGGGATCAAAATGATATCTGTTGCTACTATTGTATTTGAGTTTCATTTGCCTTTCGTGCATTCTTTCTCGAAGCGATTTAGGAATAGAGAAGGAATTTGGCGATACAGTTTGTTCAGGTTCTTGTTCTGATAAAGGAACAAAAAACACAGAGTTGTTTTGATTAGGCGATACATTTCCCTGTTCATTGCACTCTTGTTCGTCGGCTGTAGTAACTTCACCTCTTGTTATTCGTTCATCCAGCCTGGCTGAAGAACAACTTCTTGGAATTCTTTCCCCATTTTCTTCTACTTTCAGTTCCGTTCCTTCTGTTGTCAGTTCAGTATTATTTCTGGAGTCATCTTCTTTTGTTTCTGCATCTTGGTTTATTAACACGCCTTTTTCTACTTTGCTAGAGTTTTCACTTTCTCTTCCATCTTCATTGGGAGTATTACTAGTTGGTGGCTCCACATTTTCTTTTTCAGGAACTGCGGATGTACTTCTTGATGGTTCATTACTATTACATTCAGCTTCTTGACTATTTATTGTTTGAAGTTCATTAGAAATACACGAATCATTTCTTGAGTCCCCCATATCTTCTAAACTGTCAGTAAAAGTACTTGATTCCGATGTGGAAGGTCTTCTCGCATCATTAGGATTCTCATTACCTCGATATTCTACCGTATCTAGACTGTCATTTGTGCTGGGATTCGAGTCCGAAAGAAAGTCATGTTTATTGGAATTATCAAAATTATTGTCTTGACCAACGCCAGGATTATCGGTACTCTCTGAAACCATAGTATTTTCGGATTTTTCTTCTTGTTGAATTTGGTCACAAGGTTCGGGAGAAAAGCTTTCTGACCCCTGAAGAAGTGTTAAATATTCTGAACTGGTATTAATATTCTGAACTAAGGAAAATCTTCTTAATTGTTTAGCTTTTTGCTTATCCAGCCAACTTTGAGATTCAAGAAGTGGTGAATAAAATGGAAGAACTGGTACAAAAAAGGCATCGTATCTTTTGGAATTTCTATTCTGTGGATCAACTGTGAGAGGTCTTGATAGAGCAGCATAACATTCTCCAGTGTACGATATTGGAATAAATGGAGGGGTTTGAGAATATTGAGATTTTTTCTTCTTTAATTTCTTCCGTCTTATATTCTGCAAAATATACATTGTATAATATTTGAAGATCATTCTAAAACATATATATTTACCTTGTTTTCATTAAGGTCTTCTAAGCTCGTAGTAATCTCCGTGCCCCTGTCAAAGTAGGTCTTTTTGTTTTCTGTCTCGGCTTTTATACTTTCTGGATCTACTTGACTAGTTTCATATATATCTGGAGATGACATCCCATGCTTTAAAGGTTTATCTGGTTTTCGACGTGGATGACGAGGTGACCTAGAACAGTAATAATTTACCTTGTTAGAAATAAAACTCTCAGATAACATATAGTTTTCTTGTTAAAGGCTTTCTCTTATACCATAGTGCTAATTATAGTTGTCTGCACTTTTTTTACCCTTATATCCATTTTTAAAACCAACAACAACAAAAAAGATAAAAAGAGAAGAAAATATATTGCTAATATTAACCCAAGTTTCCTTTTATATTAAGGCAAAACAAGTCCACAAATTTCTAGAAAGGACTGTAAACATTAAGTACATAGTCTATGAAAGAGACGAGACCCATGTTATTTAGTCATTTTTCAGTTTATGATTTCCAAAGATTCTCTGATGTTTCATTCCAATCAACCATTTTATAAACATTCATTTAATTTAAAGTCGCAAGTCTTAAATATTTAAAATTGTTATTCTTTCACTGTGTATTTTAAAACATATTATGCTGTATAACGGAAAACATATTGTTACCTGTCAAGAGAAGTTCCTTGGTTTCTAATTTTATTCCTCATGATTGTTGCTGTTCTTTTTATGAGAGGTAACTTTTCACCGGAAGTTGATAATTCTGTGGAAAAATGAAACATTATCTCTAATAAATTCTTATTAATACTGAATAATGGACATTAAATTTTAATTTGGGCATATTAAGTGAAGATAAAGTCAAGAGAGATGGTGAATCCAGAAAAGGAACACTATTTTCTCGTGTATTTCAATTGTAGTTGTTATACTAAATATGAAACGAAAAAAAATTGTCCATAGCAAATCGATTCATATTTCCTGAGCTTCGTTGTTATAAAGTATACATCAGTAAAAGTTGTCTTTTCTGAACCACTTTCCTCAGATACCGTGCTTGGACCTAGAGCATCCTTTCCCAATAGACGGACATTAATTCTTAATTAAAAATAATCGAATGAATTCGAATTCTTTGTTATCCTGAATATCGCTTTTATTGACTCATCAGGTACATTAACGATTCAATCGATACTCTGTATTCTGGCTAAAAATATTCTGCTCTACTCTTTGGCACCGCTGTAACAGGTATACACCACAATATCGGTGATGGAACCAGTAGCATTAAACCAACATAATACTTGCCTGTTGTAATTTGCGAAATTGGCATTGTAAAGAATTATAATTGTAAATTATATCACTATCTGATACTCAAATTATTGATATTAACAAATATTCACACAATATGGATCGACATAATAATTGTGTACGAGTATATTTTAAATCTCAAAATTAGGCTGATCAATACGATGAAAGGTACAAAATTCCTTTATGATGAAATATCAATATTTTTCACTGTCGACTGAAAAGGTTTCTTTAACACGCTAGTTTTCTAGACCACGTATATATACCGCACTGAGAAGAGTTGCCGCAATATTAAAATGTTGAAACCTTACAATATTTAACACTATCCCGAACAGATCAATAAAAACGAACCTCTACAATAGAGTTCTGTTGATAACTTTTTTCTGCACCTGCTGATTGTGAATACACAGGTGTTTCCGAAGCAGCTATTTAAATGTGAGGTTTAACATTGAAAAGAAGAAGAGTTTTATTGACCGCATAAGTATATCACATTGATTGCTTTCCAATATTTACGAAGTGCTTTATACATCACGGTAGAGTACAGAAATGTTGAAGTAGTTGTTCGTTAAAGTCACACAATTGAATATTGCTGGTTTCTATAAGTATAAGTACACTATTTATTATTAGGATTATTTTATATATATAGCAAATGATATAACAATAAAATCAAAAGAATGATTCTTCCTCTTTTATTTTATCGCACGCCATTATATGAATTATTGGCAACATCAGCTTAGTTGCGAGGTATTGATTAAATAACTATAATTATGAATTATAATACTGCTAGAAACTAAAATTTCATAAACCGTTGATAAAGTTCAACTTTATAATGTAATATTTATAGTGTGCTGTGAGTAATCATGTACGAAAGAAAAAGGAAGCTTTTAACAGTATCAAGGTTCTCGAATAAAATAGCAGACTTAATAATAAGAATTTCTAACTTTTTAAGTACCATTTCCTTTCGTGAACAGAAAATTCAATGCGTAAAATATACTGTAAAAGAAGTTCATCCTGTTGTGAAGGAAATATGAAACTTTCTATCGCCTTCTCGAAAAACTGTTTCTGTTGCCTTAGATTATCCTTTTTCCAACTTTTTATCATGATCAAAAATAACGTAATACGCATTAATCTCTTGTGGAATATTTCTTTGTAAGCATTCAAGAACCTTCCTACTTTAAAATTTCTGCAACATGTGGGAACAGAAGAATGAAATCATAATAGAAAACTTGAATCATAAAAAAGCAAAACTGTTGCAAAACAAAGACAGTGTTTTAGTGTGATATAATTTTTGCAAAGTTGTAATTATCATGACTGACCTTGCCAGTTTTTCTTCTGAATACGAAGTACAGCTGAATGTTCTCTTTTCACAGTCCTCCCACTTCTACATTTCTTACGTCTTCCAATTGATATACGTTGAAAAATATCTGGAAGTATCCATCTGAAAACAAAATTTTACTGTAGTAATGTCATTGACGTACAAAAAAAACAGATAGAATGAAATCACATTCTTTTCCTTATATAAATAAGTTTTACAGATGCAAATATGTCACAGCACTTACTAGCTAATTTTCAGACTAAATGTCAAAAACAGCGATTCGACGTGGAAACTTCCTGACTGCATATTTAGTAATAGTGTAAGAGTTGGAGTAATAAAGCAGCCAATATGATTTAAAAAGCCGTAATATTTCAACATTTATACAATGTCATCTTCAAATGGAAATAATTATTGAATTATTTTCAATAATCCAATTACTTATAGTGAATTATTTTCATTTGAAAATGACATTGTACAAATGTTGAAATATTATGTTTTTTTTTTTTTTTTAAATCATATTGGCTGCTTCATTACTCCAACTTCTGTTATACTGAGTTTTTTGGCTATTTGTATTGACAAACAGTTTGTAATAAACATATTTATATATATAATATCTAATTAAATTAAATATTTTACAAAATAAGACCTGTCCTTGGATCATTGGATGACCCATGCCTGGATTATGACCAATTGAGTAAAGTTAATGAATGACTTAAGGGCAATTATCTCACTTATCTTAATACTTGTATTTCAGGAGACAGATACAAGGATTTTGCTAAGTTAATAAACCGTATTATTTATCACTGTAGTAACCATATTATTTATTAGATTCGGTTTGGGTTCTAATTTAAATATGGGTGTTTCTTTTAACCCTTTAAAAATATGACATAAATTTGACAACACCATGAATTTACATTAATGCTACTTTCTCTGAACTTTTTGAAATATGTCCATATGGTACAATAACCGTTTGGAAATGGTATTTTAGATGACGACCGTGCTTACACACATAATTATGTACAGTACATGTACGACTACTCTTATGGCAAAAATATGACTTTCACTGGCAAAAGTGAAGTGTTATAGTGGGGATTTTATAGAAAGAACTCTCAAGGCAAATAAACTCCATTTGATCGTATGGAAAACATCTGTTATTATTTGACCTTGAGGGGTCTTTTTATACGAGAAGCGTTTAGTTGAAAACAGGATATTCTATTTCTACAAAAAATGAAGTGATATTTTGAGAAATCAAAATAGTTAAATGCTGATTCTCCTCTACATCATAGTATTTATCTCATTAATATAACTATGAAATATCGCCAAAAAAAGAGGTCGATTCGACATAAAGTCGAAAGCACACAGAACATTTTTTGAAGATCATTTTCCGAATGAAACCGATTATTCTTCAATAATTTTTTGATGTGATTAATGCTTTATCACATGTTGTACGGACAGTAGAGAGGCTGAGGAAGAAAATCTCGATGAAATATTTTCTTATTTTTTTCCAGGAAATTCAGGTTGTCTTGTGACCAATCATTGAATTGCGAAATTGTTTACCTTTTGACAGTATATTACGATATTTTCAGTGAATAATTCAGTAAACCATACCTACTACAGTGTATTAATAATGAATTGTGTCTTTTGTGAACCTTACTATGATATATTAGTACTTAAAATTTCCCCATTGGTTCGTAGAGAGAGACATTGCAATAGAGGTGTAAAATCCTCCTTTTCACAGTTGTATTGACAGATTAAAGTCGTCTTTAAAAAATATCTGCCATTCGTAAACTATATAACAGTATGTTGTTAGTAATGTACTGCAAAATTTCCGTCAGTTTGACTGTTGGGTCAATGGGAAAATGAATAAGAAATAGCTGTCCTACAGCATTTCAGACTTCATCTTCTTACATCATCATTATAAATATCACTTCTATTCCGCAGAAATATCAAAGAGTTCTATAATTGTAAATCCGACACATAAATAGGAGTGGTTCGTGGTGAATTTAAGAAATTCCGGTTTTCACCTGAACTATCCTCTGAGATTCCGTAGATTTCTATGACTGATAAAAAATTGGAAATTTTAGAACTCAGTAAAACAAAAACGAAAGGTGGAGGTAAGAAAATGGTTCAAGGGCAAGAGAGTCGATTGAAAAATCCGTCGATAAAAATCATGCTTTCGGTCGACTACTTATGGCTGTATCTAAGTTATCTTGACGAATTTTGGAACTTCACAAAAGCCGCGCTTGAGATAATTACATTCTTTAAATACTACCTCAAGCAAAATTTAAACTTCTTCTGTTGAGTTTTGTCTATTACGGAAACCGAGTTCCTTTTCCGTAATAGGAAAAACTTAATACAATAAATTTAAATTTTCCTTGCTGCAGTTTTTAGAGAATGTAATTATGTCAAGCGCGGCGTTTGTGAAATTTCAAAATTGGCAAAGATAACTTAGATACAGCCATAAAAAGTCGCCCGAACAAGTTATTTGTAAACGACTCCCGTCGCTTCTTAAGAGGTGGATTTGCAAATTTATTCTGGAAAGGAGGAACGAAGAGACGCAGAGACCTCTGGGAGAACATCAGGAAAGAAACGTGAAAAAGAAATAAGATGGTGGAACAGCAGTGTGAAGGAAGTTGTTAAAGCTAAGAAAGAAGTCAGGGAAAATATGGATTATAAGGAGATGTGATATATATAAAAAAAGTAGAATACCACAGATTGAATCGAGACCACCCCCCTCCAAAGAGAGAGAGAGAGAGAGAGAAGAAATATATAATTATGAAGAAAAAATGTTAGGACGAGTTTACAAACTTACTGGAAATCAGAAATTCCTCTCTGGAATGGTAAGAAGCAGCAAGAAAGAAATAATGACTGAAGGATGGAAAATATATTTTTGAAGAGAAGCTAAATCAAATAGTTAATACAGATCCAAAAAAGATTTTGAAAACATGGAAATCACATTTTCAAAAATACCGAAGCAAACTATAGAGAATGATATTTCAATTCAACGTGGAAACTTCCTGACCGCATGTTTAGTAATAGTGTAAGAGTTGGAGTAATAAAGCAGCCAATATGACTTAAAAAACCATAATATTTCAATATTTATACAATGCCATTTTCAAATGAAAATAATTCACAAAATATATAATATCATAATTATTTCTAATGATATTATGATAATGAAAATGAAAAATTCGAAAAATAAATTGACAATCTACAATCATGAAAATGAAAATGAATTTTAATGGTCTAAATATTCTGTCTTTGCAGAAAATAAAAGGTGGGAAAGCTACAGAAATTGATGGATTGTCTGTGGAAATGTTGAAGTGAAGATTTCAGGTGATATAGGTATAGATGGAGATGTAGATACAAGATACCTGAAGAGAAGAACAAAGGAATTATTGTGCTTATTAACAAAGAAGGAGATACAAAAGAATTTAAAATTATTGTGAAGTTACTCGGACATATCCAGTTCTGAAATTATTCGGAAGAATTCTGATGGATTTAAGACAGAGGATGGAATTAGAAAATAGTTCGGTACCGAAGCATATAATTATAGACGGTTCACAATATGGAATAAAATATGGGAAGATGTAAAAAAGAATACTTGACAGAAGTATATGAATTTATAGAGCAGAGAAGTGTTATGGAAAAATAACAGAATCGTATGGATTAAAAAGTGGTGATGGAAAACCTTGGAGAATATTTTTAAGTTTGCGAGCATAAATTGCGACTATATAACCCATTTGCCATTTCGCATTCCACATAATTATATCAATATCTGACTATATTCTGTAGTAATTTTACAGATAAAAACTTACCTGTCCTGCTTGGCATCTCTTGTTCTTGAGTATAATCTCTGCCACAGCCTTCTGTTCAACTGATGATGTTCCAAAATCAATCAATACAGGTTCTTCCTTTGTCTCCCAAGGACTGATAACAACCGATCTACACTTTTTACCCATTATAAATAAAGAAATACCAATCAGTTTACCATTCAATCTGAAATGAAATTCAGTTTTTCAAATTTTAGTTAAAGCGTTACTTGTAGCTAAATTGACTTTTCTGGTATTATAACATAATATTATAGTCTTCTTGATATAAATAACTCATATTATTTTTCTTACCTCCCAAAAATCGCCGGTCTTGGAGATATTCATCTTAGAAAATGCAAGAAAATAAGCTGTAAGGTAGCGGAGCAAGCGTGGTCGAAAACGAGACAACTACTGTTATAAATGTGAATAAAATGATTAATTTGCAATATTGTTAAGTCAGTTTTGCTATTTCGTCATTGATATGCTCTGATATGTGTTTTTCAGTGACTAATTTGCATATATTCGCAAGGTAGCGAAGATAAGCAGTTCGATTTGTGCTACCTTATAGAACTTATATCAACTTCTATAAATGGAAATATCTTTTGATCCGTTGGGTCAAAAAATGTCAAACTTTTTTAAATATTTTTTTAATAATGTTACAAGGTACAAGAAAATTACACAAAATGAGAAATTCATTATCTGCCGATAACCCTTTAAAAAGCTGTGGAAAAATTATTTGATTCGTTTTGTCTGATGTATAATAATTGTTGCATTATTACAATTAAAAAGTGGTCTGCGGTTTGCTATTTTTAGCAACTAATATGTTGATTATAAAGAAAATTGCTAATTATTTTTGCTCGTTAAAATATTTCACTTTTGTAAAAGATTTCCTATAATGTTCACAATGTTTCATGTATTAAAAATAATTTCAATGAATGTATTGTATGCTGGTGGATTTAAAAGTAGTATTATAATTTATTTACTTTTTACAGTATTTCTCTATCTAGGTTCTTAACTATTATAATATTAACAGGGTTATCTTTTTACTTGTTTCTGCATAGATGTGTTGTAACTTTAATAATAATTTTAATTAACAAATTTCATTCAATCATTTTTATTAAATGTGAAAGTTTCCTCTTTTCATTGATAAAATTATATTAGTGTTTATGAATGCCAGTTTTGGATATTATTTAACTTGAATGTGCTAAAAAATGTACCTTTGACAAAAATGTTACTGTATTGTTTGTATTGAAATTCTATTTGACAATTTGGAACTGTTCTATTACATGTCTGCAGTATAAGTAATACAAAAAATACCCAACCAAAAGTAATTTTAATGAAATCAAACAAAGTATAGTCAGTTCACAAACATTATTTCCGCCGGCAAAACAAAGCTGCGGGTTTATCCTTGAGAAAGGTGATTTTCCAATTGTAATCTTAATCCTTCTTTTCAAAGAATCATTGGTAGGTAATTGTACGTATATGTAAACACACTGTGTTTTGACAGTTATCGTCTTAAGTCAGGATTTTATAAATTTAAAGAATATGCCGGTGGAAATAATGTTTGTGAATACACTATCTTCAAGTATTTAGCAGTACAGTATCAACAATAATTTATAATGTATTTTGAATATTATTCCTTATATGTGCAATTTTTATAATATACTCTTTGTTTTGTATGTACCAAAGAATTTCTATTGTGATGGTTTTATTTCCTTTAGTTTGTATTACATAATATTTTATGTTTAAAAATAATGACATTATCTGCTTTTATAAGATATATAAAATGAATAATA
>JAQIWE010001923.1:0-14367 GCA_034698565.1 Campodea plusiochaeta
GCTCGTTTAGACGAGACGAGCTCGAGCTAAGCCTTTTCCAAACGAGCCGAGCTCGAGCTAACAGGAAAGCTCGCTCGCCAGCAGCACTAGCTATAATTACCTGTAATCCTTTGAGATGTTGTCGTAACTGTTCCTTCTCAGTCTGTAATACTGTAACTAAACGCTTCTGCTGTTCAGTTTCATTCTGTGATAAAACTAATGATTCCTCCAGTGAACGACGTTCAAAATCCAACTAAACAAAAGTGGAAAATCTTGATATTACAGATGTTTAAATCAAAAGTTTAGGACGATTATTTTCAAAATTGCTCGTTTGGGACTCAGTCGTTTTAAATGTATTGAGCATATATTCAAAATATTTTTAATCAGGTATATCGTATGTTTATAATAGCTTATACGGTATACTACATTCTCTCTTCTCTCACAGAGAATAAATTTTTAATTCTGCCAGCAATCTGATTATTCCATGTGTTGACTCTTGTTAGGCTTACTCTTGAATTGCCGTGATGACGAAAGACTGAATTAAGAGTTATTCGAACTGTCGGGTACCAGATTATATCAAATAAGTTGAATGCATAAAATTGCCGTAGTCAGAGCTTTATTTCAAATTAGCCACTCGTCCTAATTACTTAATTTCTCCTTTATTCATGTAAATTTACTAAGACGTGACACATAAAACTACACTAAAATTACCTTTTCTTCCCATGTATCGGTTTCTCGTTTAAAGTTTATCTTGAGTGCTGATAACTCACATTCCAGATTAGCACGATGATTTCGAAGACGTTCAATGTCCTTTTCAGCTGATGACAGTAAACCCTGTAACAATAATAATAATTTATATAAATCAATGGTTTATATTAGTTGGATAGTAATAATTGGCTTACTCTTTTAAGTCGTAGCTCTTCAACTACGCTGAATAATCTTTTCTGAAATGCTTGAAAATCCAGGGTTTGTTCCCCTTCTGATTTCTTATGCTCTTCTCTCGTTGGTAAGGAAAGGAAGAAGTTATTTTCACTATCGTCTTCAACTGACATCTCTAATCACAATAAAGTTCAATAGTACAGAATGGAAGTAACCTGATGGGCAGAATAAATTAAATATGTAGTTATATATAGTTGCATAAATGCTGATGATATTAATCTGTATAGGGCTGTACATAAGGACGAAGGGTTTTTAATATAATTTTTGTGATTATGTTCCGTCTTACCGCTTCGCGTGAGAAATTTTCATTATGTTCTAATACCATATAGGCAATATTATTGCGACATCTATATCAGTATATAGGACTTCATAATATATATTGTAATACTGTGTACATTTCCGTTGAGAAATATTTGAAACGTCAAATAATAAACTCGCTGCTGCTGTGAAGATGATTCTTGTAATTTATTGTTTTCCTACGAAACGAATATTTCTCAAATAACATATACTTGAAACAGTTGATAAAACATGCAGCAGTATAGTAAGTCATATTTAAAAAAAACATTACGTGATTGTCGTGATTATTGAGATGCGCGAAGATTCCGCTTAACACCTTGTTTTCAATAAAGAAAAGAGAAAATCTCTCAAAGAAAACAAAAAGAAGCTTTCTTCAGACTTCTTGAATATGCTTTCACGTAATTGAAATTGTGTATATATAGCCATCATCACGTCTAAGAAAACTCTCCATTCATGAATATTTCATCCTACCTTTTTCAAAAGTGAATGCTTTATCTTTCAATGAGAGTATGAGACATTTCTCTGTATGTATAGGTGGAAGTTTATAAATACTTGTATATGAAACATTTTTCAGATGATGCCGATGTAAATTATTTCAGCTTGCACGAGCTAACAAATACCGCAAATTAATTGAAGAACAACTTCGATTTGCTGGCCATAGACGATCAAACGCGGTTTGTCAAACGGCTTGTACAAACCTCTTTTCAAACGGAATTTGATTTCTGTGGGCACTATATTCATGTTTGTCAAACCGCTTGATGAATAATGGGTGTGTTCATTATTTTTTGCCGTGTGGCAAACGTCGCTTGATTGTCTATGGGATCTTTAAACAGTTTGATGGAAAGTAACCTATACTTTACTACTATAACAGGGTTTTATCACTTTTATATACTAGACTATTTAAGTATATACTGTTGTGAAAAAACTTTTTCCATTATTATACGTAACTTCGTAAATATTGGCTTGAAATAGCACGTAGAAATTTGACCTTCTGAATCTCTTTTTTTTTTTTGAAGTTATGAGTTTCAAACTTACGTCGTTAGTACGGTACGCACATATGCCAACAGTTTGTAAAAAAGTAAAATTCGAAATTTGGATGAAGAAAGATCACAAAAAAAGTGTTGTTAACAAAAAATATTTTGTGAAAGCTATTAGCATACACAAAACACAATAAATTAGACACGGTCAAACGAGGATTGACCGTGTCTGGACGATGTCAAACGTCGTTTGAAGAGCATTATGTTTGTCAAGCGCAGGTTGATCGTTCTCTATAGTCTCTCAGAAGCGTGTACAGTACATTTAAAAAATTGAGTATATTTTTTTAATATTGTGAGAAAAATGTATGCATGTAATTATCATTAGTACTAGGAACTCTCAAAATAATTAAGAGTTCACTAACAAACAGTGAAGAATACATAATTATTTATTGGTATTGTACTAATTAACTCAGTTGTCTTTATAACTTACTAGTCTACTTACCTTACCGCGTTAGTGGGTACTATACTGACTAGTGGATTGCACCTTTCTAAAGAATAAAATTAATACCTCAACTAATTTTTGTACAGTAACTTCGAAATATTCCGCTTAAAGATGGTTTGGTTTTTCAGGAATGTTTCAACCTTTCATCAGTTTGTACTTCCCGCTCAAACTTTTATCTTCTGCTATTTTATTAGTGTTGGAAATACTACAGTTATGTAAGAAATAAAAATTTGAAAATAAACAAATTTATGTAACTAACGTTTTTACACGTTATTCATTCGTATGAAATACATCAATGAATCATTACAATATTTTCCGCCTTTTGTTTTCTATGACAGCGAGTACTGTTAAATGCTGTAGTCTATTTAAAAGTAAAGCAATTATTATTATTGCTGGTTGTCGGGTAGTTCATGTTGTGTAATGTGTGTGCTTTTAAAGAATTATAGAGGTAGTAATCCAATACATTAAAAGTTTGTATTCTAAAGTGAGGGAATGTGACTGTTCCTTTGGCGAAGTAGGTTATTCTGATACGCATGAATAGCATAATAACTATGCTTATAATATAATTATTATGAAAGAAATAAATATTTAAAAAAATATTCTATTATTAAAAAAAAGTTATCAGAATTCTATTTATTTGCAATTAAAAGCTTATTTCGTGGTTATCAATACAAAGAAAAAAAATTAATGATTTATTTATTTTTTTAGATGTCAGTTTCACAAAAAAAACAGTTACACTTACATTAATTTGTAGATAAATTCAATGAACTAGAAAATACTATATGGAACATTTAGAACTCCTCGATATTATATAATTGATTAATTCTATTGTTATAAATCGCAGATAAAGAGCCTCAAAAGTGTTTTTTCGGATGATGATTTAATAAGATTTATCAATTAATATAATCATTATTTTAGTGCTGTGGAACTTTGGTAGTATTTTAACACGTTACAGGGATTTATCTGATTTTTGAAATTCAAATTCATTTGGAATCATCTACAGAGTGATTTTATGTTGTCTTCGAGAAAGACATCATGCCCCAAGCGCTGCAACTGTATCAAAATAATGCTGATTGAATCTCACCTCAGGAAATTGATACAATCTTTAAAATTAAAACAGCGATGATTCGTCATCATAGCAATTATATTTCTCATAGACATGATGGTTACAATAAATAAACTTTTTATAAGAAACCTATTAATAATCAAAAACTTCAAATGATTTGCGATTTCATTGCCGAATGTCCATCTTCGAAGCACCAGAATTTTGGTCGAATGTCAATATGATATTTATTCTAATCAGTAAAAGTTCATTGTTGATTAAAATCTAAGTTATCTTGTTACAGAATATTGTAGTTCTTCAAATTTTTAACATTTGCAAAATTTTGGAGTACCAGGCACTAATCGACGCAAGCGAATTTTTATTGTTCAGTAAGGTGATAGTTTTTATGGAATACACATTTTGGTATAAGATAAAAAATATCTCTAAGTATGATATTTGATAAAGTCTATCTAAAGTACAAGGTTTTATTTATCTCTATTAAGATTAGAGATAAAAAAAATCGCCAAGCAACTTTTTGCAACGCTTTAGATTCAAATGTTTTTAAGCTTGATTTCAATATGCCATAAGGCTGAGTAATTCGTATTTAAAAATTTTAAGAACACTCTGAATTCCTTAATTCAATTCTATAATATAGAACTTTAATATCGAATGACGTCACAAAAGTTCCATCAAAGATATATAAAAATACAAACAGGCTTCCAAATTAGCCATCCTGGAAATTCTAGCTATGCTCCGTTTGGGAGTACATTTTCAGATTTTTTTAAATAAGCAATAATTAGGAATTGATGAGAACGAGTATATAGGCACACTCTGTAGTGACTTATATCAGATTACTATGGCAAATGAAACGAATGAAAAGCATTACAACAGTATTGCAGTGATTAATACAATCCGAAAGACGAGCTACTCATGAACACCACTGAACTCTGATGAATACTGACGAACGCCACTGAACATCGAATAACTCAGGTGAACACTGATAAACACTGAACACCAGTGTATATATATTGAACACCACTCGAATCAGATTATCAGCTAAATTGGAAACCCTGAATTTATTTCATGTATCCTCGTTGAGTATGCAACCTATATGCTTCAATTGTGTAGAGAGAAACTCAATTTACAGGCTTTAACCAAAAGTTATTACAACAGTACTTTAAAACATCAAACACTATACTTCTCGCAAAAACATGACGCCCAAAATGTATTTAGGAAATTTGACAAGAGAAAAAGTTTTGTATACGGTAGTAAACAACGGTGAATCGGTGATTCTTCTGTCCGCCCTTTTGTTAGGGTATTTAGAACTGTCAAACGTGCTAAGAGAAGTAGGCCTTATGTTTTCGAGAAGGATATAGTATGATTCTATTGTGTATGCGAAAATGTAGTTGTCTCGTTTTAAATATTTACAGAAAGACCTTCTTATGATTGCGCTCAAAAATTAAAATATCGCAGTTTGCGTAGTTTTTTGTTATGATTTCATTTTTACGTTCTCTTCCAAATAGATAGCAGCAGAAAATAATATTTTATTGGCAATTTCCTATATACTACTTACCTGCAACACGACAAAAGTGTTATCTTTTATAACCTGTACCTCCCCCCCCCCTTCCTACCAACTGACTGTACCTAATGTATCGAGTCTATACTCTTCGTCAAGAAGGTGTTTTCTTTTTCTTGGACGTCAGTCTACGTAAATTTAACAAGGAAACAAAGTTCCTTAACATGTAATTACAGTATTACATTACCAACCTAAACCCTTCATATAAACTTATGTTAAGCATGGTCATGTCCGCATAACGCCAGAATGATTTGTTTTGCTATAAGTGAGTGGTCATAGAAACACATGGCTTTACAAAACACTGTATCAGACATGCGACGTGTTCATGACGCTTCAATCACAGAAGGTCCCGGTACTAATAAAACAACCTATTGATTGCATTGTAAGTAGCAGTCGATATAACTATTCAACTTGAAATATTCTCATCCAGTAAAATAATGTGTTACAAATGTTTACCAAGCAGTTCCTAAATTGGATTATAAGAAGTGAAACAATATTACGTATGATGTTAAAGCTAGGTTAGTGTGAGCGTAAGTATTATGACAGAATTCAACATAGATTAACGTTGTTTATATTAAGAACATAATAATCTATTTGTACTATCTCGACCCACATTAATATTTCTGAAATTTTAATAATTTTATTAGGAGGATAGAAAATAAATTATTTTCCGATAAGGCAGTATTTCAGTTTTCCTGTGTGATTAAAGCTTGTTTTCTTAATTATTATTTTCTTTGTTTCTCTATAAATTGGCAATGATAAGTTTCTGTTTTAGAAAAAAATGGTGATTTTTTTAGGTTAATATAACTGTAAAATAATATAGTAAAGCTGGGATTGGTTAAACAAATAGTTGTCATGTATATATCATAACTAAAAAGAGACACAGTAAAATCTCACGCTCTTGCATTAGATCTTATTTGAGACAAATATAATCATAAAGTTAATTTACATACTTTCAACGTAATCCTTCGCAAGTTTATATAAACTGCAATTACTATAATTATGTGCTTATTGTGTAACTATTATTTTTCCCATCTAGCCTGAGCCTGTTTATAACATTATTTCTGCCTAAGAGAGAAAATGTGAAGGATTTCAATCTGCTACCATCAAATGCTTAAACTGTCTCTTTATGTGATCGATGTTCACAGCATCAGGAAGTCAAGACTTCCTTATTATAGCATGTAGATTTTTACTACGATTCTGTAATGTCGATAAATCCCTAGTACTTTCGTTACTTTAAATTGTAAAGTCAACAGACTTAACAGGGCTGGAAATTTACAGATATATTTAATTTTCAATGAAAGTGTATTTCAGAAACGTAATCGGCTTTGAAAATGATTATTTTAAAGTCAGGCTTTTCGTACAACTTAAAGGTTTTAAATATTTAATAACTTCTCCTTTTACTGCAGTCAAATTCGCATAGAAAACTATGCCAATACAAAGTTTGTCAAGTAAAATCTGAATAATTATTTAGTTGTTATGAGCAACGACGAACATGAATTTGATTTAAAAAGACATAACATTTTATATTATATTCAATTCCCAACTCCTTGAATATTTTACATTTTGGTTTTTTACTGTTTTTGTCCTTTAGCATAAAATGTATTGGCAAACGTGAACACTTCAAAAAGAACAATTATATAAGCTACTTTTCAAAGAATATTGAGAATCTATACCATTCTCTGCATAACATGTCAGGACGTGGGATATTATTGACAAACTTTTTTATCCTTCTCACTAATTTGATCTGTTAAATTTACATGTGAAGATTGTTGATGTGAAAGAGGTGAATTAAGATGGGACAAGATCAGTCTAAAGATGCTAAACCAACTGAAGCTTTAGGAGATCATACTGCACCAATTAACTGCTGCGCTTTAAGTGAAGATGGATCATTATTGGTTACTGGATCAGATGATCATTCAGCAAGACTATGGGCAATAAGAATGCCTGAAACTGAATGCATAGGAATTCTCAGGTTAGATTATAAAATGTCACTTGATAATAGTATGGTTTACTCTACTGATACTTGACTGATACTGGTATATTACTCTAAATACTGATAATTTACTGGTACAGGTGTTGCACTACTGAGCTGGCATATTTTATGTTTTCATATTCATGAGTTATTTCCAGTATTATACTATATTGATTGTGCTAGTTTCTTAAAAGTCTTATACAAGTCGTAGCTGTTTATATGCTGTACATTTCCACTGCATACACATACAGTAAATGAAGAAAACGGTAATGGTTGTGATGGATTTATCCATTTTATTTATTGTTACAGATATAACAATGTAACTAACACTCAATTTATGTATAGATCCATTGAAATTACTACGCACTACATATAAAATTTGGAGTATCTTATTGAGTACGAAGGTATAATAAACGTTTCTTTATAATAATGATACGTCATTTCATTTACTAGTTCTGAGAACGATTTCCTTTCTTTATACCATTGACTATTTTCAATTTCAGAGGTCACACAAGTTACGTAACATGTGTTTCAGTGTTAGATATGTTTGTGATCACAGGATCGGCTGACTTTACCATCAGAAAGTGGGACCTTGCTTCTTGTATGTGTTTATACACCTATGAATTCCATACTTCTCGAGTGCAGCGAATAATAGCAACAGAATCATTCATATTTTCATCTTCGTCTGATCACACAGCAGTTATGTGGCTATTCGATGCAGATCATCTGCCACCAGAAAAAGCAGCTATAAGGATTTTTAAGGTTCGGAAGTGTCATAACAATATTAATATTACTTTGTGACGATAAAAATAATAAATTGTTATTATAACTACACATATTCATTCAGCTTCACTGTTATATATTACTATAGATAACAGAAATGGAATAAGTCAATTTTAAACTTATATTAATCCTAGTACATTTTAACTTCTAAGAAATCTTATAACAATTTTATTCTCTACACTTTCACCTACGAGCAGAATTAAAATGTTTTTAACTTATTAATGTTCAGTATATTTAAATGTGAGTATTTATTTTTTTGTTATGAGAGTACCTAATATTTTAATAATTTTTCAAAATCAGTGATCATTTGGCCCCGTATAGGATAATCACAATATTGAAACTACTGTTCGATAGTCAATACACAGTAACACGTGTAGGATAAAGACCCAAGAGTTTATAAGCTATACATATAATATACATTGATATTATACCAATTCATTATAACATCTTTAATTAATTTCAATAATAATATATACTCTCATATATATATTATTTTTCAAGGTTATGGAAATTAAGAAAATAATAAAGATTTTTCATTTATAATATTATTTCTGTTTCTATTTTTTTCTGGACTGTGATTTAGGGTCACACGATGGCAGTGATTCCTCTAATTTTCATTCCTGCTCACTTGACGACTTCTTCACTTGAAGATGATATAACCAGTGGAAATCCTATTGATTTAATACAACCTGGAGATCTGTTAATAACAGCAAGTGTGGATGCTACAGCCAGATCATGGGCTCCTGATACTGGAGATTGCATCAAGGTAATACATAATCAAAATGCATGTCTCTATTATGAACGAGAGTTGACTTTTTTTTTTACATCACAATTTTATATAATTACAATATTTTGGAAACGCTTATTTCATACTTCCTTAAAAATAGTAATAATAAATAATTTAAAAAAATGTATCTACAGTAGTGTTTTAAAATATTGTATACAGAGAAGGTACACGTCATATTTAAATTCTGCTTGCAGTGTTTCTCTTGAAGAAATAAAAGAAATAGCATGCATGAAAGATTTTCATTACGTGTTAGTACAGTTGCGTATTAGGTGTAGTCAAATTAGAAATAAATATTTTCATCATTCTACTGTATAAGTATGTAATTCTCACAGCCAGCAATTGGAGTTGGATCCCGAAAGAAAACCGATTTTGTCCATAACAGCATAAGAATACATGAGGAAATTCCGTTTTCTGTAGGACGCCAATTCCATATTGCTGACTGAGTTACATTGTACTTATACAGTAGAATGATGGAAATATTTCTTTCTAATGAAGATATTTTAAAGTAAAACTGATAAGTTATTACAACCAACTTCCAACCTTTGTTTTGGCGAGACGAGCTTTTGTAATTCCATTATTTGATTAATTTTGGCTAATTTTTTGATAAACATACAACATTATAGTAGACAGGTCAACATTCAGCTGTTTTCCAATTGAACATATTTATGATTCGACATACCAGTATTCCAGCAGTGACAGTGAGAATGATTATTAATGGAAGGCGATATGTTTAAAGTGGAAAGCAACTCTCCGCGGCCGTCTCTGACCTTGCAAAAACTTTCACTGGTTGACGTCAGTAGGAGTAGGGGGGAAGTGGGATGGACTAATACAAATATTTTCCCGCTCTGAGTTTGTATTGGTTATTGAGGGGGTTTAGGAGCTTGTATTGGTTACTTTTACCTCAGGAACTTGAAATGTAGGGGGGGGGAGACATTGAGGTTCATTGGTCAGAAAAATGGGTGTGTTGGAGGAGAGTTATGATCACAATGGAAAGTCATGCACTTTCTGCGTAGAGTTTCTTTCTCCTTTAAGTGCCAGAAAATCCAGAAAGTCCGCCACCTCTTTTGAGGTTTAATTTTCATTTAAATTTCTTATGTCTGGAGGCAATATTGGTCTTAGGGTATCATGACCAGTACGTTGCAAGACAAAATAAATTACCAATGCAATTGCAAATTTGATAAATTATACAACAAATTCTGTTTTGATGTATCATTATAACCATATATCAAACTAAATTAATATGCACCCTTAAATAGCATTATAATTATTGCATACTTACAGAAAACAACTCCGGGTAATGAAATGATTTTTTTAACCAGCAAATGAGTGCTAATAATAATATCACTGAAAACCAGCAGGTTTGCTATCTGAAAATAACCATAAATTAAACATTATAGTGACGTATGCATTGCACTTCTGTTGTATTATTGACAAATAATATGCAAATCTCTTGTTGAGAAATAGCAGCTATACCATAATTATTTACATTGACAGTTAAAATAACAACCTGAATACCGTAATTATATATTTCCCTATACCATAAAATAACGATGATATTTAAAATTAACAACATTATATTACATTTACATTGTAAAATTATATGGTAATAAAACACATCATAGGCGGTCATACAGGGGGGCAGGGGGGGGGGGCTGCCCACCCATTAGGTTTCGAAAATAAGAAAAAATTAAAGAAATTCAGAAAAATGCATCTAAAACAATACAAAGTGAAAAATATTAGAAAAAAGAAGCCAGATTTTTACGAAATATTAATAAAAAGGGTCTAAAATAAGGAGTATTCACCATAAATTTTCAAAATTTTCTACGTTCGCGCCAACGGACGGTCTCCGATGGTATCAGCTTTATAGGTACTTTTGCCACTCCATTAGGAATGGTCTAGTCTCAAAGTGCGTTAGCTAAAGTGTAGTTGCTATAGATACACACTTCAGATGATAGTTTTATACTATCATTTTCTAACATTGTAAATCAGGAATGATGAGTGATACGAATAGTGTCATTTCAATCCTCAGACAAGTATAGCTGATGAGCCTTTAAGAGGCGAAACAGCTGTCTTATACCATGTCTATTTCTTGGTGACTAATACCCCAAACCTTCTAACTTAACAAATTAAGTCACTATAGTTTCTATCGTAAAAAAATGCTTAATTTGGATGAATTTAACTGATAATTGAGGGCAAAAAATTAACAACTAAATTATAGTACTTTGAAACTCTAAAATAAAATCACAATCAAGACATAAACAAATTCATTCTTGTTTTGAAAAGACCCTGATAGAGCAATTAAAAAATAAAAATACCACAAGTACATGTAGAATGATTTTATTATATTCAGTCTACGATACAAGCTCACTACTTTTACAAAAGTATCATCGTTCAATCATCATAAGCGCTTCTAATTTTAACCACCAGAGGCACTCTTTTCAAGTCTTTTTTTTACACTGGATCAAGCTTTAAATAACAATAACTATTTTATATATATGCACCAGATCTGATCACAAACCTGACTAGGTCTAAACAACACTATATTTTAGGAAGTTTCAGTAAAAATTGAAAGCTTAAGAGGAACAATGAAAAAGTGGTCCTCGGTTACATATAATAATAAATGCCACACGTCCACTTTTTTTCAAATACTGGCTTTTAAATCGTATTATAATAATACTGCAATCGCATTATTTTAACTAAGGCACACAATTCCCTTTTTTCTTTTTAAAGTTATAAATGCATTCGAATTAAAAAAAAAAGCTAACACATTAAATTAGTATTACTTAGAAAAGGCAAAAAAAGGGGACAATATACAATGTTTATACTAAGATGGTTAGACCCCTAGTGGTCAATACAAAAAGGAAGAAAAATTCAGATAATTATGGAAAAAAAATTCTTTGTTTTTTATTGTTGTATTGATCGCTAGGGGTTGACTATTTTAATATGAACATGTTATTATTTATAAGTAGAGCTGCCCATATACTAATTATTAATATTTGTGACAAATAATTGTGAACACACTTAACAAAATACAAAAATATACACATCAATTACACGACTAGGGTTTTGAAAAGCTGCCGCCATTACTAAAGTATTGGAATGAACATATTGTCTCAAAAACAGTCTTTACAATAATTATGTTAGCATTATGAATTAATATTTAATAAGTACATGATTTTATGAAGATGCAGCACCACGAAGGCTTGGAAGGGTATCTGGTGGCCAAGGAATTAACTAATAAGATCGGTAATATGACTTAAACAGTGCTAAAGGTTTTTGGATATATATAATTTTTACTTAGATTTTCTTAATTTGAGATATTTTATGAAAAATCCCTTACACGCCAAAATATTTAATTTTAAATATAACTTTTATTCGTTTCTCAAAATTTAATTATGGTTAAAAAGACTAGCAATAATGGTTTTCTTTTTTTTTAATTGAGGAAAATGGTAACCACATTTTAACTGGTTTTATTTTAACTGAAAATGGTAACCATATTTTAACTGGAAATGGTAACCATATTTTAACTGGAAATGGTAACCATATTTTAACTGAAAATGGTTACCACATTTTAACTTGTTTTATTTTAACTGAAAATGGTAACCACATTTTAACTGACTAGAGAAAATTGTAGCAAACTAGTATGTCTACTACAGTAGTCTTTTCAATATTATATCTTAGACGTATCAATACTTGCAAAAGATACCCATTAACCCACATTAATATTGGACTAGTATCACAAATAACAAAAAAGTGTGCAGATTTCAGTAACACAAAACAGTGCTTCACAATTCTTACAAATAGTACAGATATAATCGTGAAAAATCTATTTTCAAAACAATTTAAGTACTAATTTGAGCAAATAAGTTGATATTAAAACATAATAATAATTTAATTCTAAACAGCTACCAAAAAGATATCAGTAAACAGTCAATTTAGTAAAATTTAAATGTCGCAAGAGTCTATATGTATTTGTTAGTTTTGTTATAATTTTAGAATATTATTTTCCTTGTCCACCAGAGTATAACCAATATACAAGTGTGATCGTGCAAATATATACCGATAAGTACCAAAAACAGAAAGAATATACAGTGTTTTCCCTTCATACAAAAATCTTTCCAAACCAAAGAAATAAAGTATTGCTTGCAATCAAAACAAAATTAAAGAGATCAAAGATGTGTGACTAAAAAAAATTCAATTTCACTAACGTTGTAAATTATAAAGTGCTTTTTTCTGTACAGTAATAGATGCACTAAATACAAATCGAAAACTTAAAATAACAAAAACAAAGAAAAATAAAATTGAATAACAAAAATATTAGGCTACTGGTATAATATTTTTACTTTAGTGTACAGAATAGGTTTCTATGCAGTAAATAAATTAAATACAAGAAAAGTAGTATGAGGGTCGATTCACACGTAAGACCTGTTTTTTTCTTGCATTTAAAGTAAAGAACTCAAGTCAATTTAATATTAAAAAAATCTATATAGTTATCCATGCCTAGGTAATAACCAAATCTAAATTTTTTAAAAGTTGACTGATCTCTTTTTAAAACTGAATTTGTTTTGATTGCAATAAAAATCCCCACCACAAAACCCCACAATTTAATCCACTGGTTTCGGCATAACATATAGAAGCACCAAAGTTCCAAAAAAGAGTACAAGACATAGCCACGATATATAAACGTCACGCTTCAAATTCACTATAGTATTATTTTGAGATTGGACTAGGGCGAGTAGATGAAGTCCCGTCAAGGTGATGTCGGCCATGTTAGCACTCGGACTGCATATGTAATCCTGCAATGAGGAATTTAACAACGCTCAGCAAATATAACCAAGCAAAGAAATACAAAGCTATACGTTTAATATTTAACAGTGAGTTTTTTTAAAGAGCCGTGTGTTCATAATAATACAATTAGTGATTTTTTCGTGTTTGTAGAGCAAATCTGATATTGTACCGCAAAAACTGGAACCTGCCTATATTTCATTTTACGAATAGAAAAACACGAACCTTGGAGAGAGCATGATTGTTTCCCTTGTGCATCGAAAAAGGAATCAGGCTCTCTGCAGGGCGCAAGAGAATCCCTACAGAGAGTACGCTCCTTACTCTATTGATAACTGGAAAGATATTTCCAGTTATCAATAGAGGGAGGTATTAGGCCTACCCCCTCCCCCCATAAGGACTAAACTTTTTAAACCAATTATCAAATAAAAAAAAAATATTGAATAATTTAATGAAAATCAGCTAAAATATGCACTTTCCTGTTAAAAATAACCCAAAAAAAATTTCTAAATTCACATTTCATTAAAATGGTTGATACTCTTAACAACAGTTGTGGTTAAATACTACAAAAAGTGGGGAAAAAAAGTGCTTTGCACTTGCATTTTCTTTTTCAATTTTAATACTTGAAGCGTGCATTTTCCAAAACGTTGTAAGTGCCATTTTCGATTTTTATGATTTTATGCGGTCAATACGTTGTAACTCCACTGCTTCACATGCAAAAAAAATTT
>JAQIWE010001924.1:0-14364 GCA_034698565.1 Campodea plusiochaeta
ATAAATATTTTACCGGTGCTGCAATACAGTAACTGCTTTTACCACTTTCCGGTGCTGAAAACCATAAATTTGGTGCTAGAAAAATAATATGCCATTTTAAAACTGCCTCACGAGGGAACTTTTGGTATCAAGTGTGTCACTGGAATCCAATACAAAGTGCAATCAATGGATTCTAAAGATCTAAACTCTTAATTCCGTGAGTCAAGTTAATCTCGTATACGCTGAAATTCCAATTATATCCCTTTCAATCATACATTTCTAACACAAATATTCATGAAATCAAATAAATTTTTTAGGTACAGTAATCAAGCTTTTTCTGTGGTTCCTATTTTTGATTAATTTCCACCGATGTCAATACATTGACCATTGATCTTTTCCTAATCTTTTATTTCCCTTTTCATTCCGCAATGAGGTATGATCTTGTTTGCTCCATATGTTTCTCATGCACATGTTACAACAGTTCCTACACAGTAGTTTGCACAGTAACTGCATGTTGTGACCACAAACGGAAATGATTTCGAATCTTCTTCCGGTTTAACTTGCAACAGTATTCTATAACAGGTGACCTTTCCAGCTAGTACAACACCATGTGTGGTAGGGAGAGGAAATGAAGAAGCAGAATGAAGTAGTAATAAAACGTTCAAGATATTATATTATACAGGTATTGTTTAACCTGTTCCATTTAATTATCATATCTCTCAATCAAATGGCACTTGTCATTCTATAGAAATTCAACATTCGTCAACATGACTGCCACTCCTCATATTTCGCAACATCATTGGATTCATTGCTTCGGAAATACCTGCTTATTTTCGACGCAATATTTTTTTCATAAACTTTGATTGTGCAAAACGAATTTTAATGTTGATAACCTAATTTAATTTCAATTATTCTTGAAGTTATCACACTAAAAAAAGAAATGGGGAAATGTATTTTTATTTTCTCTTGACTTCTAGTTCATCTTGAGATAAAGAAGAAAAAACTGTTTTGTTGTCAATCTTGTCATACATCCTTAGTTGCATATCAAATGTTAAGTGTTATGCGATAAAGATTAGACCATTAAATATTTAAAGGAATAAATACAAATAGAAGGTATTGTAAAGTGAAATGTTTTCCAGTTTTCGGTACAGTTTTTCTAGAATGGAAACAATTTAGTTCCGTAGTTCGATTACTATAAATCTTTAGTAAGATCTAGTCAAATTCATCAGTTCGTTTCCTTCAGAGTGCATGATTGGTAGTGAACTCTAAAACCAATTGGGTTCGCCGACCACCTCTGTCGTATAAATCTCGATAGATGTTGATGGCGGATAAATGCACTGTCATTGATACTCACATTCAGTCATTCTTACGAGTTAGTGTATATTATATCGTAATAAAGAAGTTATTTTATAATCAAATTTTTAAATTCAAATAAGCCTCATTTTTAATATATCTATGTTAAAATATTCGACTATAGTATTGATGTTTCCTTCAATAAAAGTGAAAATAACCTTCGTAGCTGTGATTCCTAGGCCAATTAATTGCGTTCAATTTCTTTTAAGGATCTAATCGTTCTAGGCTGAGAAGCTCCCATATTCATGTTATAATAACTTCAACAATATTGTAAAACAATTCATTTATTATCCACAGAGATGTTATTATTTCATCCTTCAACATAAACCTGCTATAATTACACGAAATTTCCACGGACCTCTTCGCCTAAGGGCAAGCAATTACGACGTGTGATATCCCACAATTTAATTTCATTTAAATTAATAAATTGATAATAACAGTCCATTTAATTCCTGTGACCTTGAACGAAAGTCAAATGGTTTGTTGTGTTACGTCATATCAGTGAAGGATTCTTTTTAATAGCAGTTATTACGTTAATTAAAGTAGTTCGTCGTTGGATAATGCATCAGAAGTTATTTTACCTTCACTTTGTGCTACTTTGCAGATTCCATCCTTTCCTATTTTGTACAAGTGATAAAGGTGAGAGATGGAGGGATGGGAAATATGGGCGTAAAAAGACAAGGAGACAGAACTGACGTGTCAGACTTCGAAAAATTACAATGTCATAACAATGATCTTCAATCCTCCACCGTCGTGTTGTCACGGCCTTTTATTGTTATCACTGCCTTTTATTAACTCCAATGGTTATATAGCTTCTGTCCAAATATTTCGAAAACATAATTTATAAAGTATGTATAAAATAATTGGAAAATATTAATATGCGTAACAACATTCCCATTCGCAAAAATAGATCCCACCTGTTTCTTGTTATAGAAGCACGATTGCGTTAATTAAATTGGGTGGATCAAAGTTTTGTGAATAACTGAATTATGTTGGATCAGTAAGGTGGAGCATGTTTGAAATAATAGACAGCACTCAGTAACTTTTATTCTGTGCATCTGACATTTCACACAGCTAGCCTACACGTATCGTTAATTAATTATGAATTCCTATCAAATAACATTTCCGAACATCCTGGAGAACAGCCCCAGAAGCCCTTGAAAGGAACTAATTTCGAACAATGCCCAAAAATTCTGAAATATACCGTAAAATGTGATTATCGTTCTTGAATTTAATTATAGATCAAGAAATTAATACTGTAATCAATTAGAGAGAAGAAAAACTAAAAATCCACAATTCCACAATTCCACATACTCAATACATTCCTTCTTCTTCCACGTATCCCTATTTGCCTATATTGCCTTATGGCTCGTGTTCCATTATTCTGTATAACGCCGCCACTCGTTTATTTCCATCACTATATCTGAGATGTAATAGAAAGAAATGACACAGAATTAATGGAAACGTGTGGAACTTCTTTTACCGATGTTGCTGATGTAAAACTTCCTGTTTTAAAATAAATTACAACACCTTTTATATTCCATTTGAAGGTGTACTACATACTCCGTGCTGTATGGATGTGCTGATGAGCTAGTGCTGCACTTGATGGGTGTGTACTCCACAGCTGGCATTCTCTTTGGTATACTAAATAAAAATATCTGTGATTTATTGATTAACGGAATTTGCTGTTGCTTTTACTCAAGGCAATTAATAAATGATCGGTTGGTATCTGAAAAAAACTGATTTACCCAATAGAACCATTACCTTCAATTAGAGTTTTACGAATGTCCAAAAATAATAAATTCCCATTAGTCAATATTGTTGCAATATTAATTTCAAATTATTACATGATATACTGTATGTAATTTTCACTCTGTTTTCTCAGAGTAAAAATGCTTTCACTATAAGCTGATATATCCACATACACGAGAATTAATGAAATTAGAATTCCCTAAACTGACTAACATTTTGAGAAAGATTGTATTGAATATAACAATTCGCATACAGAAAAAAACAAGAATAAGTTATTGAATAACTGAAAAGGTATTTTTAATTTGATAGCATAGAAACTACAAACATAGACTTCGTTTTACATTCTTTTCTTCAAAATTTCATAACTGGGGATATTTTTTAGAACGGAATTCCACATCAATTACAGTAACACTAACTATAGTATATATATTGAGTGATGTCACTGACACGTTATTTAAGATGTTTTCCTAATATTATTTTAATTGGTAATTTTAATAAGGTTTATTTCTCCTTGTTAGGATCATAAAAACATATAATGGAATTATACCTTAAGGAATATTATTTCACAATGAAAATAATAATTAAAAAAATAAAAATAAATAAACATAATGTCTGGCGAGCATGTAAGTATATTGTAGGCTATATACAGTGGAAATATTCTGCCCAACTCGTGCAGTGCATGGATCATAGGTCCCCGGAAGAAGAAGAAGACAGTCATTAAAATAAACTACTGCTATAAATATAGCCAGAAGTAGTAGCTTTTCTGTGTTCTTTACATACAGTTACGAACAACTTTTTCAAAGTTTCAATTGATTTTAAAATACTGCTATTCTGTTTATGATAAGTTATTATTTACTCTAGTTACTATAACAACTTGAATGAATAATACTGTAACAACAATCCTGAAAATAAGGATATTATCCATATTTTCCATATTGTTAAAACGTCAAATTCTATAAATCCTGAGTAAGAACATAATCATAAATGTTTATTTCCTTTCCTATTCGTGTTTCTTCCCAATCTACACGTTGTTTTCACCATATCCACATTCCATTGCATTATGCAACAATATATCTTTCCCACAGACACTTGCAGCGTCAGGAAAGGGGAATTACTTACACGATTATGTACATCGTCCTTTATAGAACTGAGGGGGGGGGTATAATACAGTTGAGGTAGTCTGTCAGCTTCTGGCAATTTTTATTTTTATTAGTTAAAAACTCAGTTTTTGTATTTCGAATACGATAGAAATAAGCAGAAGTTGGATATTAATATTTTAAATAAAATTTTACGTTGCCTATATCGCTAACAATCACGATGTCACTTTGAAATCTTAATTAAACACACATTTTCAGCAGTTATATGGAGTATTATAAATCGTTTATTCTACAGGTGAACAGAGTTTTATCATCACGAACTGGGGGCCCCATTGTGGCATGTTGCCCCGGGGCCTCCTTGTACAAGTTAGCTCCCTGGCAATTCTGCATAATTTTGTTCATTAAACAGATGTTAAGTTATATGGTTTTCTGGATCTATTTACTCGATAGGCGTTATTATATACAATGCAACAATATTGTCATATATAAATTTGATATTCTAAGAATAATGAATCCAGAATTTTAAGTGAAATAAATAGACTTTATTATATGATCTGGGAATTTGGAGTTTGAATTTCAAACTATTTCAGCAATTAAAAGATTTCATAAATGAATATAATTTTTTTTTAACATTTCCATTCATTCATTGAAACTTGAAAATAGTGCTTTGTTTTTATCTCATTATTTTTTTAACATGTAAAATAAGAAATACGTATTTTGTTAAGTTTATTTTATAAGAATAATTACAAAATTCGTAAAAACGGTAATTTGCAACTTTTATTTCACAAAAACTCGTACTACAAAATGTTATAACTTCGACTTAAAGTTTATTCTCCAACACAAACTGCATTCTAGAGGAAGAAACATCAGTTTATAGTTCATAGGTCGTGGAGAGGAATTGCCCATGCAGGTCAGGATGAAACAATACGAAATGTTGTTGCTTAAAGTAATGCGGTTAGAAGAACATCAATACAGATGATGGGCAAGATCATAAAAGTTTGTGGCTGTAAGAGGATGACAACACTTTAATTGTCAAATATAATTGTCATTAATTCTGTTATCATCTGGAAAATTACAAACCAAAACTATTACAGAAAACATTAAAATGGAAATTTGAATTTTTAAAGAAGCTTTTTTATAATCGTCATTGCTCTTGCGTCTTGCTCCTGTTAGACAGCAGAGCTGAAACTTTAAAGATAAAACTATACTGACTTACGACGTTAGTGATGCTTGTTACGGTGCAAATATCCACCTGGTAGATAATATAAATATAAAAATAACAAACTGAAATGTCTTATTTAACTAATTGCAGACATACAATCAGTGAGTCCTGTTTTCCTGTTAAGGTACATCCACAGTCCACATAATAAAAGAAAGAAAGAAAAATTCAGCTGCATTTACAGCAGACTATAATAAATTGCAATGAATGATTCTATTGTCATTGAAATATATTTAAAAAAAATTGTAAGAAATCCATATAAAAGATCCCAAAGATGATATTCTAAGGAAATTATTGATAACAGAAAAAATTCTTTCCTTTCGGGTCGAGATTAGGACATAGGAGTAGCATAAGTTTTATCTTTATTGTTGATGTTATTATTCAGAAAAGAAATATACTGTTTTTTTTTTTTTTTTTTTTTTTTCGAAAAGTGTAAAAAAATGTTGAATATTAGTCATCCTTGAAAATCAATAAATTTATAATGTCAGAAGAATTCACAACATCCATGTTTTTCTTCGAAAATATAAAAAGAGTAAACCTATCCCACCATATACCAAGAAGGTATTTGGGGTGGATGGGTATCAGGGTCCATGCCTTCTTGACCACTACATAGAAATCGGAGATGCTGTGGTTAGCACCATGCTACGATCGGTTTTCACCCGTGGTACCCATTTTTAGAAGACTGAGTGAAACTCAGCAGTCATTTCGGAGGTTTATCAGCGCCTGAAGAAATTGGCATCGACCGGGAATCGAATCCGAGACCTCCTGCTCCCCGGTGTGATGCCCAACCACCAAACCACGACTGACTGCTGCATTCTTCGAAAATATACACCTTTTAAATTAATATCGTCATTAAATTTAGTTCAAGAATGTTTTTATATATAAATTTATAAGTCATTGTATTGAAATTGACTACAAGACAGAATATCAGAATGACAATTCACGAGAGACTTTCCGTCTGCACTTTAATCATTTATTTTTCTTTCGAACTGCACTATAATGCCCATCACTTTGTAGTGGTTACGTTGTAAGTGTGTAAAACCTTGTTACTGCCAAATAATTCAGTGGTCAAATTATCTCTCCATACACATTCGTGATTCCATTACATAACACATAATACCAGTGTGTGGGAAGAATTTAGTAGCAGTAATAATTATTGTCATTGCTACACTATCGTGCTATTATTATGTTGTTAACTCTACATCTTCCCGTGCTCATAAACATGTACAATGTATACAGTATATGTATAGTGAGGTATAGACTTTGTTGGAAGGAGATTGAAGTTTTCTAACATTTTAGCTTTAGGTTAAACTAAAGCAAAATTAGATGTAGCCTATTTGCTTCCCCATCAATCACTGTTTCATACCTGTTTTTGAAAGTGAAAAAAAAAAGATAGGTTAAAAAAAGATTTGGTCGTAGAATGTCTAATTCAAATAACATATTTATAAACATAATATATTTGATGGCGTACTGATAAATATGACGATTAAAGTAACTTTCATTGCTACGGTTTCTGAGTTAATCTCATTTTCAGGTATTGGACTTTGCCAGCTGTGTCAATGTTCTGGATCACTAGCTCAATAAAGCAATACGAATAGTAAAAAACTTCAAAAGAAACATAATTTGGACATTAAAAAATTCAGCTTTATCAAATTAGACAGCTAGTTTCCTATCTAAAAGTTTGGCCACTTCATATCCTGGAAGTTATGCAATCTTTGACTAAGGTGTTGACTATTTCTATCAAAATTACATCAAATAATAAACTCATATTCATTTCATTAAAAAGAAGATTTAAAGTTCCAACTGCTTTGTACAGGATGTCGCTCTCAGCGATATAACGATCAGTTGTTGCAAAATAAGATAGGAGAAGTGGTCGGCTAGTATCAAATTTACTATTGACTCTGATTTACGAGATCTTGATTATTTTGTTTTACTACATTACACTCGCTGGAGAAAACAAACCTCTTTATTTTCTCTCCGCAAATGATACTGAAAAGATCAGTGGATTATAGTTCACTGGAAAAGATACCGTACTGTATAGTTCCGTTTCCATTCGACAAGTGCACATAACTAAAGGTGCGCCTGTATGCTCTCCATCCCTAACGGTGGTCCACCCCCTGCCTGCGAAGAAAGGCGGAAATTCTTTCCGATGAAGAATGAACCATGATTTCCTATCGCTCCGGTCATTCACGAGAAATAAACATTAAACAGCAGAATTATAAAGGGGCTTGGCAGGACCACAGTGATTGCTCTTCATTTGGAATAAATTCAACGCCAAAATCTTTTATGGGATTCAGCAAAGGTTTCGATATTAGAGTTCAATTACAGGAACTTTGGGCCATACAATCGTGAGTGTTGTAAATATGTATCTCATTGAAACTTTGATGCACTATATAAGAATTTTTATCGTAAGAAGAAAACAGAATTCTGCAACACGCAAAATGGGAAGAAGATGCTCTCGAAAGTGGATACAATTCTCAAACGATAAAGAAATAATAGCTTGCTGTTTTTAAATTGGAGTGCTTACAGCTTATGCAGTAATTTTAAAATTAATCTTCTATACAGCCCCATACTCAATATATATATCTTGCTGCAAGGCTAATGAAAACTTAAAAACAGCACTGTTTGAAAAAAAAAATGTATTATTATCAGCGTTTTCATTACTGGCACTAAAAATAATGTTACAAAAAAAAATATATATATATTAAAACAATAAAAAATACACAATTAAAACACATTAATTTTGAAGAATGTGAGTTATATTATTGAATTGGTAAGATTGCTAAGTTGGATTTGCTCGTTTAATTGTATGCTCTGTAAGTTGGAATAAGTTAACACTCCTACTTTCAACTTACGTCGTTAGTAATATTATAGAACCAGCGGTTTGACCAACGTCTTATGCTTGACCATTTCCTACCATCTTGTCGTAGACACAGTCCCGATCATTGCACCTAAATTCCTCTAATATTCATGTTATTTATCTCACACGATAATAGTGTGGGATTTGCCAGTTTTGACATTCTTACCAATTTAATATTATACAGATACAGCAAGACACCCATCATTTTAAAATTAATTTGATACAGTTGCTGTAAGATTAACATTTTTCGTCTTAATATCCAAATTCGTTGCCACAAACCTTTCAGAAAGAAGTAAAGGAGTCCTATATATTACAAGCGTGAATACCATTGCTACCAGTATTATGAATGAGTAGTTCTATATTACTATATATATTTCAGTTTCTTCCAATCATTTCTTGTGACTAAGTACTAGAAGAAACTAATGATTAATTGTTATGTCAAATTAGGAAAGAAAGTTGAAGCTGTTTGGGTACAAAGACTACTGAAACATTCAATGTAAATATTCTTAACAATTATAGCTGCAGAGAGTGCAGACTATCGTGAGAACTCCTGAAGCGGCTTTGGCTGTGGGAAGGTCAGCTGGTCAGGGGTTCAGGGCATATACTAGGGTCATAGAATTCCAAACTCCAAAGTTAAAAAGTAGATTAGCAGAAATGTAAATTTAAAAAAATATATGTATCCAGAAATGGAAGCCTTTGAAAATAATAATACACTACGGGAGTGAAGTCTACGAGAGCAGATTCTTCATGATACCCTTCCTAATCACCAATAATTCAACATTATTTTATAAACAGATTCAAGAAATAATTATTCAGCGAAAGTATCATAATTTTAAAGAATTTCGTGTATCAAAGGTGTTTCGAGAAGATTTTTGTTATATATTTCTTCTTATTTCAAGTTTTTTTTTTTACAGCAGTCAAATCCGAAGCTAAAAAAAATTCTAAAAATATTATCATTATCATGTTTGCGGAAGGACCCGAAAATTGAAGTTACTCCCCTGGCTATAAACATACTATAGCTGCTTCCACAAACAGTCTAGTCGATTCTTACACATTTGCACTACGAAAGTTTCATTAGCATAACAAGGAAGAGCTATATTACAGGTCATAACTTACTTAAAATTCTTTATAGTAAATTTAATAAATTAAACAAGTTAGAAGTTTACTTGTGGAACAAATACATTTTCACTCGACAAAGTTCTTTATAAATCACTTGTTTTTTCATCAATCTGTAAAACTGTAAACTGTTGTTTGGAGTGGACCAAAAAAATTAACTTTCAATATCACAATCAAATAAAATTGCACCAATATCAAATATGAGATATTACAAGATCCTAATAATCCTTGATGTACTCAGTCTACTCTATTCTCCATACTTTTATATACAACCACCAATCGATAATATACAGATACTAATAAAAAGAATATGTCAAAGAAGCTGGTGTACTGTACGTATACGTATGACACAACAGCAGGAAGCAAATCCGATTTCGATCTACTCAGTTGTAAACCCACGCTTTATAAAGTGTGCAAAAATAAATAATATAATAATAAAAAACCTTTCTCGTAGAAAGTTACTTAACTGATCTATAGTCAGTGAATACATTTTAGAGTATAATCATATTAAATAAATCCCTATTCATGATTATTAATGCATTAAAATATTCATCCAGCATCTTAACTTCTCGCTTGCCAAACCTCAGAATGAGTAAAACCGATTAAACATTATAACCAAATCTTGATATTACCATTAAATACTTTCATATTCCAAGACTCTTTATCCAATCAATGCATTTAATAATAAAACAGATTTATGTTGGTGTAACAATACTAAGCATTGTTGCATCATTTTACTTTCCTCCTCGAGTTCTTAACAAATAGTAATAATCATTTGCAACACTAAAGTTATTGTAAAGTCACGTCCAAAGGTGGATTAAGAACTAACCATTTAAATAAAACACCTTCACATAAAAATTACGTATTTCCTGGTGATGGAAATATTATTTTTGATGAGGGAGAGAGTGAAGAGCCACACCTGACAAGCATGCGACTCATATGAAATTACTTCGTGAAAACAATCTCGGATTTCTTCTGTATTTGTGTAGGACGACCGATCATTTTCTCTCATTTGTTAAAAATATAAAAACAATTTCACGTTATGTCGTTTCCAGTAACCAGGAAAGAATTTAATATCTTATATCATAATTGCAGTCTGGTGATAAATTTGCAAACGAATAAGAATGTCATTAGTACCATCAAGAGAGTATATTAAGATGCCCAAAACTCAAATATATTTTGATCGTTCCAAAATATTAACTTATTGGATCAAAATATTTCTTTGTAATCACTTCACATCAGGTCTCACACATGCTTTTTTTTTGTCTATATACGACAATATTTTCATTTTTTTTAAAAGCACTCATGAAAATGTATGTCAGAATAATAAAATTTGCAGGTTTTTAAAATTCTTTAACAAATGATATTCAGATTTAGGAGCACAGGAAAATGCTTCTTCATTTATATGAGAAGGACGAAACAATGTATGTGCTATACCTTCCCTAAGTACTCTGCTAAGCGTGACGCATTAATTTGTCATTAAGCACCGCTGTTAAAAAGGAAGCATTCATCCTATAGAGGACGGTCACATCTTTGTAAACAACTTTTGGACCTTGGACAATTTAGAACGACAAAGACCAAATTAGTAACTACGACAATATCAATATTATTTCAGTAAGCGAAAATAAACTACCATTATTGCGACATTTTTACAGTGGTCAGGTCTCGAAAGACATTCTCTACAGAATATGTTAAAATACTCTAAATCGCTCCCTTGTATTCAAAACGAAAAATGAAAATATTGGTTAGTGGATTTTAATTAGGCCTTTAATAATTATAAATAGCAAAAAAGATCACCTGTCAGGTTTCTCAAAAGTTTAATACTCTGAGTTTTACTCCATCGACTGTTCCAATAAGAGTCATTCCATATCATCCCAGATATTTTAGATCACTTTACATCTACTTTGTTCTAGCCTATGTGCATTTTTTTTTTCTTTACAATTAAAAAAATAGGATGATGTTTTATATAAAACTCGAAAGTGAGACATACTACGTACAGCTCTCAGTTAGTCCAAGTGCCTCTCTATTTTCTTCCAATAAAAATCTGGCAACTCTCATTGAATGAAACGCTTATCGTGAAACTATAACGACCAATACTTTCACGTTTGCTCAATAATAATCGCTGATGATTAGGATTTAATTAGAATCTTACGTCACAACCTATTCATAAGGATGTCCATGCGAGAACAATGTTATTATGGATTGAATATTCACGTTACAACGTTTAAAAATAATATGTTAAAGGAGGGGGTAATTGGACAGTGATTTATAAATATGAAATGTCACATAATTTTGCATTCAAGGATATTATATATTATAATGAAGTTTAATTATCATCAGTATTTAATTTTCTTTTATAATATATATTTTTAAATATACAAAAAAATCACTATGAATTTAGAAAACACAGAGATTGTTATAATTTTATTGGCAGTTCTGGATAAAACATTAATGCAGGTCGTATCATACAAAAAGTATCCACGCTATTAACAACAGACTTCACTTCGAAAGTATTATAAAGTTTCATTCTCGACTCGGCAGAAGAAAAACGCGTCTTAAAATAAATAATACATGATATGGTAAAAAAGTATTTCTGAATGAACTGGAGAAATTTCGCGATATTAATATTTTGACCTTTGCACATCTTGGTCTAAGCACCTCTGTGTGAACTACTGTTGTTCAATGTTCAAACGTTCCCCATTACATTAATTATTCTAAAAATGATCCCTTTTATGCTTCCTCATAATTTCCAAAATTTAAGAATTGTAAAGAATGTAATGTATATGGACCTTTTAATACTGTTCGACCTTCTGTTAGGGTGAATAACGAAATTGCATCACTACAACTCCTGGGAAGCTGTATCGCAGTATTGATTAATAATCGTAGTATTTAATGGTATGCACTCGGTTCACCGTACAATCGGATAAAACGTTAAAAATATCCCATACAAATTTTACAAATAATTTTTTTCTTTGCCTCTAACGTGCCAAAACTATTTGGATGTGTAAATAAAAGAAAAAGCATAACAAAGTATTTTCATTAATTTCAATTATAAAAAGTAAACATATTCTCCCTCGAGACGTAGATTTGATCCCCATGTGCTCTAAACTATTCGAGTACCGCTATGCCGAGTGAGACAATTCTCTAATCCTCGATTTCCGTCCCATCGTCTGTCCCTTCTCTCTGCTCCGTAACATCTCTGTCTCCAACATCCAGAGCCGGCAGAAGATCATCTCCCTGACCAATCACAATCACTTTCACTTCCACACTAACCTTGTCCTCTATCCAACACCGACGTTCATTGGTTCAGATATTCTAACGCGGGAATATATTTAGCTGGGAAATATCTCAGAAATTCTAACTTGTCGTTCGCATTTCGTACAGAACAGATCGTTAAATTGGTAAGATTATACAGTGCTGTATGTGGGTGAAAAAATGTGTTTTTAAAGTGTGAAGTGACAATGTGCAGTTATATTTTTGGACAAATTTCTAGGTGTCCGTTGTGCTTTAAACATTGGATTCAACGATGCCAATAATGGACTGATATTAATTTAATTCAGAAATTTGATTGCCATATAGTGATTATATGAAAAACATTGAAACTTGAAACATTAATTTTCTAATAATTTATATATGATGTATACGTTAGTTAAAATCCTTTTTATACTTTCAAATCTGCTTCTCCAGTTACATGAAACGATTTCAGTTAAACTGAAAAATTAATGATTTCTGCACCGTATATAAAAATTTATCTCATTTACTAGTTATAAAAATCTTAAAAAATGTTCTAATACTTTTTCAAATATTTTTTTCCCAACTTTTTTAAATCTCCGTCATAATTTTTTTTTTTACAGTAAACGTATTCTAAATGTACAGAAAATATATATTATTAAGATTCAATAATTCGTACAGTTCCTAAGTACAACGAGTGATTTCTTTTCTCTCACTTTCAATTTCGTTTCAGCAGTCTTCCAGAATGTTGAAACTTATCGTAGTCCTACTGACGGTACTAGCCGTAGCATACAGCGCCCCAGCCCCCCAGGAATCCAACGACCCTCCAATGCCAGTAAGTTGCACCGTCTACTGCATTATTAAGAACTAGTTCACACCGTCATTCTTGTAACAATGCAATTATGACGTTTCTTTTCATTTACGAAATATTTTTATCCGGTTATCGAAATAAACAACTTTGGGATTCTCATGATATTGGGTAACTTCAATGCCATCGTTGCTTAAATTAATATACTAACGGCCTTGTTTTGTTATTTTGGTTCTTGTGAATTATAAGATAGGAGTCTGTATTATTACTATTTCGAATTATGAATTTCCAACACATTTTCCTCACTTGTTTTCCTTTATCATTAAAATAGAAGAAATCACATAAAATTGTATATAATATGATTTTCGTCCAATCATAAAAATTTCCGTTAAACATATACTTCTCATCTGCAAAATAAATAAAATTCTAAGTAAATAGAAGAGTTAATAAGTTTATAATAAAAATCTCACGATATAATTATTATTTCCCAGTGTTAAAAATAGGTATAAAAGTAAATACTCGCAAAAATAGTGAGAAAGCGAATAAAATGTAATAACTGCATAGGAGAAATTGACAAAAATATCTCGAAATAGACCTCGATAAAAACCGAACAATAACTAGACTAAATTAAGTAAATATTTAAGTTAGCTCCTGTAATTAAGATAAAAATATATAAAAAATAGATGAGCTATAATGCTAACGAATTAATAATGATCATAAAATTATGAAAGACTTACCTCTTCCGGGTATATATAAAGCTCTAACATATTGAAGATACAAAAATAACGAAACAGAAATTCTAAGAAAATTGACAAATTTCTCTGAAAATTAACGATTAAAATTAAAGATATTGCCCTAAGTTAATTAATGACATTACATTTGACTATTAATGACCTTGTCTAACGATTGTTTTCATTTCTTTTCAGTACAACTACAAGTACGACGTGAG